>PVLA01000029.1:600000-821814 GCA_004027455.1 Hydrochoerus hydrochaeris
ACACATCTAAAAAAGACATAGTTAAAAAAAATTGAGGAGCACTGCAAAAAGATTGAAACATATAAGAAATAGTATGCATGAAACAGATTCAAAGAGATAACCAGGAAACAAAAATTCCATTGAAATTTTCATATAGTTAATATAAGTAAAGCACTTGGGAATTAGTTTTGAGTTTGACTCTGAATTCTTCTATACGACCTTCAGTAAATCATACAAACTCTGAAATGTTTACTCATTTTAAAAAATGAAAAAAACCTGTAACACAAACAGTTTAAAAGACTAAATGAGGTAACAAATGCAGTATGCTCCCTTAGTAGTATAACTCAAAACAGATCCTCAAATTTTGGATTTTTCTGTTTTGTATCTTTCAAAATGGATTATGTTAGTGGGCTGCTTTTCTTAAAAATCATTATACTATTGCTGCACAATAAATTTTAACTTTAACGTAATTGTCTTGTTCTACACACTGAATTCTAACTCCAAAACAACTCATCCTACATCACCTTCATCCTAGTACTTTCTCTTTTTGACACAGCACCTTTCACTTTCTAAACTTATTGTCAATGATTATTATCTAATGTATCAGCTCAAGTTAAAATATAAATTACTTGAGGACAGTGATGTCTATTTTGTCCACTAATACATGTTAAATCTCTAGAAAGTGCCTATCAGGGGCATGTTGGAGCCATTCAACAACTGTTTCTGGCCCTGAACATATAACCCCAGGCTGGCCTTGAATTACAGTCTCAGCCTCCCCCATTCTGGGATTATAGGCACTGCACCATCACATCCAGTTTATTTCTTTTAAATTAGTATTGGGTAAGAATTCCAAAGTTTTCCTTTATAATCAAATTTTTTTTGCTTCCTCTCTGGTATTTCATCTTTTTTATTTGTGCTTACAATCAAAAATGCCTAATATTTTCTATCATTTTTCAATATGGCACAGCTAATCTCAAAAAGATAGTGTGCACCCTCTCTCTTATCTGACTTTTCTTGTTCAACAAAAGGTTCCCCTTCATAAACTTGCAATGGAGGGACATGTGTACCTGAAGCATTTCTCTACATACTCATTACTTTTATTATATTAGAACCATTTTCAAAATTTAAATGTTAAATTTAACAAAAGATTTCCCAGATATTTGCGTCTCATTTGCAATGCCATATGACTAGATAAATAAAAATATTTCCAGTAGATATTCTCTGAAAGCTGAAACTTGACTATTGAAATCTAAGTTCATGGTTTTCCCTAACCTTGACCTAAATCTCCAATGTCTTAAATTTTCCAATAACAACTGTTATTGGAAAATCCATTCAGCTACAAACTTTGAAATTTATAGCGTTTGAATTTTTATATCTTATCCATTAAAAAATTCCATACACTAAAATTCTACAAAATGAATCCAAATTATCTTTTTTAAACAAACTGCAAACCACACTTTATTAAACATTTCTGAATCATGAATGAATATCTGTGACACAGCTCTCTGTGTCATTGACTCTGCTGGGGAAAAAGTTCCTGCAAAAAAAGAAGAGTCAAAAATTAAAAAAACAAAACAAAACAAAAAACACCCTAAAAATGTTTAAACTGGGTGTGGTGGCACACTCCTATAATCCCAGCACTTGGGAGGCTGAGGCAGGAGAATCATTCACAAATTCGAGACCTGCCTGGGCTACAAAGTGAGCCCAAGTGAGCCAGCCTTAACTGCATAGCGAGACCCTGTCTCAAAAAGACAAAAAATAAAAATAAATGTCTCTAAATCCTATATATATGGAATGCTTCATGAATCTGCATTTCATACTTGCACAGGGGCCATGCTCATCTCTGTATCATTCCAATTTGGTACCAAAGCAAGCAGCAAATTTTATCTTCTTAATAGGATTTTCCAATCTATCCATTCTACATGAGACTCCTAAAGAACTGTTGATTTATTCTTGATGGCAAATTATCCAGGGTCTATACCAATTTTTATTAATTTTACAGTAAGAATGAAGTATACCTTAGCCAAGCTTAGCCAATAATGGAGTAAATAAACCTTAATGCCTCTCTCCGTGGACTTCTAAAATGGGTTTTAAGAATTTTTTAAAGGTAAAAGCAAAGAACAGACAGCATATAAACCAAATCTTCCAAGAATCAGTCTTTCAAACAATACACTTTGGGAAATGCTACTAGTGGAGTGAAAATTAGAAAACGTCCCAGTGTGGCCTATAAATACTTTCCATAGAATGATTATTCAATGGTATCACCATTTTTATACCATTTCCTTGCATGCATACAGTAATCTACTATTTCTAAAAATTACCTATTCACATACATATCTAACTTAAAATCCCAGTCAAAGTTACTATCTTCCAGAAGTCATCCATTATACCCCACTAATATCCAATACTTCAATACTCTAGGCAACTAAACATTATTGGGGAAAGGGGGTATTTCATACAATCTAATACTCCTGTTACTTGATTAGCAGTTAGTACCTCAACATACTATCTTATCCTCAACAAATATCCAAAACACACTATATATCTGCCATCCAAAAAAACACATACAAAACAAAATTTAACTTTCTGAATATATTTTATGTGTGTTGTATTTTAGATTTATGTCTATTATATTTTAGATTTCCAGCTTTGTCTTCACTATAAAGGTGTTTACTCTTAGCATCAAGAGGGTATGTTCTGGTAGCAACTTTTCTATCTTTCTAACCCTAAATGGACTGAGGAAAAAAAAAAAACACCTCAGTTTATTAAAGTTGTATACAAAATTCACTTAGCTAGATTCAAAATAAAGACCTGAAGTATTTTCCTGAGTGTTAAGAAACAACTTTCAGCACACAAACATGGTAGGTAACATGTCCTGTTTATTCTTACTTTTGAGCTCTCAGCTAATGTTCAGTATCACAGGGGACAAGACAAATGACTTTATTATAGCATTCTTTGTTTCACCTTGTGGGTTTACTGAGAATAGATGGATGAAATACTATAAAACTAAACACACAAAAAAACTACTATACAATAGGCATTTTACATGCATTCTCTAATATGAGAGTCCTTATACAGTATTTACTCCAGAAATTCTGTAATTACATAATATAAACTACTTGCTTAACACAATTAAAGCATAATGTCTGTCTTCCTAGCACCGTCTTGTACAAAGTTTCAATTAAATTGACAAAATATACTCATTTTGGAGGAGTACTAAAAGATAACTTACCAGTAGAAACTGAAGTAACAATTTCAACAGTTTTTGAAGTATCTGTATCTTTTCTGTTTAAAAGAAAAAAAAAAACTTGTCTCAACTTAGAAATTCTAGGCTCCAAAAAGATTCTAAATATGCAGTGTTTAAACCTGGTACGTTAAAAAATGGGCCAGGGATTTAGCTCAGTGGCATAAGCACCTGCCTGGTAAGAGCAAGGTAAGGAGTTCGATCCCCGGTACCAAAAAAAAAAAAAAAAAAAATCAAGTTTAAAAATTCAATTGATATTGATGGGAGTGTAGACTGGTAGAACCACCATGGAAATCAGTGTGGAGATTAGTCAAAAACCTAGGATTAGAGGGTCTATTCAACCCAGTTATTCATTCCCCGAGTATTTTCCCAGAAGAATTGAAGACATCATACCATAGCGATATATGTGTACTCATGTTTATAGCTGCACAATTTGTAATTGTTTGCATGTATAAAAAAAAAGTTCAGTTCAAACAATGTCCAATTTAAACTATAGTTATGATGATTTTAAAAATGAAGGTTTTTTTGGCTTTTGTTTGTATCTTATATAGTACTGGGACTAAATCTAAAGCCTTACACTAAGTCATAGTTTCAGCCACTCCTATTTTTAATTGTCATTTGTTTACTTTTGAGATAGAGTCTCATTGAGTTGCTGGATTGGAATTAAATTTGTGACCCTCCTGCCTTAGCCTACCCAAGTAGCTGGGATTACAAGTATGCAATCATCATGCTCCCCCCTCCCAATGCAGTTAAAATTTCTCAATTCATATGCATATAAATTCTTACATTTGAAATCATGGACTCACTTACTTCAACACAGTTGTAGATGACTTCTTTGAATCTGAAGTCTTCTTCTTCATTTCTTTGTTCTATGAAGGAAAAATATTTTAAATAAAGTTTCAGCTTTCTCCCAATCAGAAAAAAAGTTAGAAAACAAAAGCATAAAGAATTGACAAAATAAACATTTAAAATCTTCCTACTTTGAAGTGTATATAAATAATTACAGATAAAGATATATCCTTAAATCTGTAATCATATAGAATAATTTTATATCCTACCTTTTACCACTCAAGTACTTTTTATCACTAGCTTTCAAAAACATGATTTTTTGTAGCACTGTGACATTTCAGATTGCTATGATCCTGATCCAATCAACCAGAGTAAATTACTTTGCTTTGATTACTACAATTGTGTCAGAAAGTCTTTACTTCTGTTCTTCCCTTTTATCTCATCCTCTATTGACAACATAAAATTAGATGGAACCTGCCATTCCTACACAGAAAGCTTTTCATCACACTACAGAAAAAGCCAGTGCTCCCGTCTTCCCCTTTCACTATGCAGTATACATTCCAGACCTCCAGTGGATGAATGGAATTACAGATATTAAATCCTATATGTAATAAAATTGTTTCTATACCTACAAATCTATGATAGTTTATAAATTAAGCACAATAACAATAATAAAAATGTAAACATTAAAATTAATGAATATGGTTTCTCAAAGTATTTTAACACTTTTACTTTTTCACTTAAAGCACTTTCAAGTTTCTCTTTGGCAAGTACAAAGTGCCACCTTTATAACTTGCTCTCTGGGGTTATAATTAAGTAAAATAAGTGTAATTTGAACAGAAACTCTGTGATACATCAAGAATCACTCAGATAACACAGATTACTATCAAGTGACTAACGTACAGGTTAACACATACAGCATAGACAGATGGCACAAAGAGATCCTCAGGATGAAGAAGGGCACCTGAAAATTTTTGTTATACCACTCACTCAATGACACACAGCTTAAAACTTTGAATTAGTTATGTCTGGAATTTTCCATTTAATATCTCTGGACCACAGTGGACCATAGGAATCTGAAATTGCAGAAAGTGAATCCAAAAATATGAAGGAGCTACATTGGCTGAAAGAACATACACCTTGTGCTCTACCCGCCACCCTTAAGCCACCAAGTTATCTTGCTGTACTCCTCAATCTGCAGCACCAAACAGCCTTCATACTCCTTAAACAAGCTACACAGATAGGGAACTGTGTATTTTAGAGCTGCTGCTGGTTCTTTTTTTTTTTTTTTGTACCGGGGATAACTGCATGCTTGCAAGGCAAGCACTTAAGCCGCTGAGCTAAATCCCCAGCCCGGAGCTGCTGTTCCTTCTGTCTGAAATGCTCTCAACCTAAGATATGGCTTGATCCCTCACCTTGTTCATACATTTGATCAAATGTCACCTATTTATTCACTGAGCGGTTCCCCAACTAGCTTATTAAAAGTTGCATGGTTACTTGCTACCCAGTAAGAGAACTTCTATTCCACTTCTCTGGTATTTTTCACCAGTGCACTTGTTGCCAAGGGCCATGTCTGTACTTGTTAATTTCTTTGTGGTCCTTTCTCTACCTATTTAAGTGCAATTCTGTTGAGACCAGGAACTTTATGTAATATTCTATCCCAGTGTCCAAAATTTTGCTTCGCAATTAGTGAACATTCAGTAAATATTTGTCAAATTGACTGAATTTCATAATTATTCTATGTAATTTTATATTGTCTGTTCTTTGTGGGCGTTATTGCCATTTTCTTTTACTATATATGAGAGATTTTAAACCAAATGTCTCCTTCACCTCATTGATTTAAAATATATTTAATCATCTATTTTTATTTTAATGGTTACTTTCAATTAAAAAAAATTAAACCACTAATTTCCTCTGTGTAAGTTAAAACAGCCCTCATTCCCTTTAGCTACATTCCAATTTTTGTTCTCATTTCTTTTTTCCCCCCTTTTTAGTCCTAGCAATCGAACCCAAGACCTCACATTTGCCAGACAAGCACTGTGCCACTGAGTTATATCCTCAACCTATACTGCAATTTTTGATGATCTACTTATCAACAAATATCCCTTCTTGACAGGCATGGTGGTGCATACCTGTAATCCTAACACTTGGGAGACTGAGGCAGAAAGATTGCTAGGAGTTTGAGGCCAGCATGCACTGAATAGCAAACAAACAAACAAAAAAATCCTTTTTTGGTAATTCTAATCAGTATTTTATGCAATTTTGTTAATACATTATTTGGGTTTTACTATGTTAAAAATGGCCTCACATTTAATTCTCCATTTAAAGTTCTTCATTTTACATTAGTGATTCAGAAGATACCTAAGTAAAATAACTTTCTGAGCACAAACACTTCTGAAAACACTGCCCTAACATTTGTATTTCATTGAAACAGATGTCCTGAATTTCAATAAGTCAGAATCTTTTTCCAACACAATCCTGAGGACATACTGCTTAGCTAACTAAGAGTAAGACTACTTTGCTTAATACACAGTTTCTGCCTAGCTTGCTACAACTTTTCCTCCACAACTACAAAGCATAAAATCTCCATCAGTATTTAAGCGATACCCTCTTTCTGGAATTCTAGTTACATACAGACTGGGTCCCTTACATGTATCTAACATGCCTTTCCTTTCATCAGTTTCAGCATAGCCTTCTCTAATAGACTGTAAGGTGTATGTGCAACCACATCTGTACTGTTCATCACAGCATCTTCTGCAAATACTACAATGCCAGACACATAACAGATGCTTAACAAATAGTTTTTTAAATTAAAACAAACTCTCTTCTGAATTCGGATCACGTCTTTCATTTTATCTCCTTAATAAACTTACTAGATTTTCCATAATCCTCAAATGTTTACCCCTACCCAACATTACTGTGATCACCTACACAAACTTACGGAAAATTTTAAGTAATTCCATAGATATTATCTACGAACATTTACATCAAAGCAAAGAAACAGTAAAGACTGAGTTCATAAATGTTGAAACTTCTAAGAAACAAAGGGCCCAGAACACTATACCATCTATAATTTTGTTTTATATAAAGTCTGAAAACAGGCAAAATTCAATTAATGGTTTTAGAAATTAAGTTAGGGATTACTGTGGCAGAAGGATGGGTTTAAGGATCAGAGAGAAGTAGGTAAGGGACTTTTAGGATATTGTCAATATGGTAGTTTCACAGATGTTTGCTAACTCTGTGTTATATACACTAATGTATTTTTTTGTTTTGGTACCAGGGTCGAACTCATGACCTTGTGCTTGCCAGGCAGGCACTTATACAATTGAGCTAAATCCCTGGCCCCACTTTGTGTTATATACATTAAGTATAGTCTATCAAGAGATTGGGAGCAAAACTTAATAGAATTAAGATGTGCTACGTACATATTCCCGCTTCCCACAATGAATATAATTATTATGTACTGCAAACATGTACTAATAAAAATTTTTTAAATTTATAAATTAAGATCAATAAACCATCCAAACGAAAGCATATTTTTGTAGTGTCGTCACTTGATACTACTGGTAGTAATACACACATGAGCGTGTGCATACATAAAGAAGTTTCTAATTTCAGTGTGTCTGAATTTATCTACATATGATCAGCTAGCCTTACATTTATGTCACAAGCACTTTTCTGCAGGTTTGCCATACTTTTAAAAAACTTAAAATAACAAAAATAAAGTATCTGGGATCTAAATCCATTTTACCTGTACTTTTTTCTTTCCTGGAATAGATACTTTCACATTTTTTCCTTTTATCAGAAGAGGTACAGTATCAATACTCTTGATGACTGAGGTAACTGCTTTTAATTCCATTTCCAAGTAGGCCTGAAATAAAATTTATTTCTTTTAAAGCAAAAATTTACCTTTTATAGCCCCAACATTTTACTATGGACTTAATCCCTTGTTAAGGAGCATAAAACTATGAAATTGCCTGAAAACCTGGTTCCTTTTGCCTATTTTTGTTTTATTAAAGTGCAATGCAATCTCAAAGACATTTCACACATGAAATTTTAAATCTTCCAGAACTTTCTAGAATTACTTTTTTTTGGGGGAGGGGGATGCTGGTTTTGTGCATGCTCTGACCTGATAGACTTTCTATATAATTATCCAGATAGAAAAAGAGACATAGTAGTTCATGGCAAGTTCATGGAACAGAAGGAACTAGGAAGGCAGGGCTAATTGAACAACAGTAGAGAAACTAGGATCTGTTCTAGCTTGTTAAGTCTAACCTTTTCAAAGCTTCTTACAAACCACTAAGCTCCTTGACTTAACTCACAACTTTATGTCTGCTTAATATAAGGCTGCTTATCATTCTAAACTTTATTGGGAATGGTAGCATGCATGGGTAATCTCAGCACTTTGGAAGACTGTGGCAGGAAGATTGTGAAGACAGTAAGTTTAAACACAGCCTGGGCTACTTAACAAGACCTGTCTCAAAATTTCAAAATTAAAAAGTGGGGAGGGGGCTTTAAGATGTAGCTCAGTGTAGCCTGAGTTCATGCCCCAGTATCATAAAAACAACAAAAAAAAGTTTATCATGTGAGCAACAGGAACACAGCCCAAATGCAACAATACTTACCTTACATACAAGGAAAATTGGTTACTTTAGTGTAAACCTTATTGCTGTAAACTATAACACAACATCTATTTTTGTAAACAGTTGTTGGAACACATTTACATATCACCTACATATACAAATTGTAAAATATTATTGTATTATATAATTGTATTATATAAACTGTAAAATATTTACTGTCCTTCCTTTTACACAAACATTTACCAATCCCTTAGGACCTTATTTATTCACATCCAAATATTACTTAGCTCTTAATGAACAGTTACACATCTGGGACAAGCAACTAAGAGACCCAGCAACTGTTTACAAAATCACTAAACCAACAACTTTGCACAAACTTTTAGAATGGACTCAAGTGACTCACCTCCTTTCTATATGGAACAATCAGGATATCTGTAACTCTTCCAAATGGCTGAAATACTTTTCTAATGTCTTCTTCAGTACAGCCATCCTCTGGTAATTCAGACACAAGAAGAACTGAGCCATATCGTAAAGACTGCTCTTTCCGAAACTAGTATGATAGGGAAAGAAAATTAAAAATAAACCATACAAGCTACAAAGTATAATAATAAAAATTTCCTATATAATTTCTTCTATTAGTTTTCCTTTAATAGATCTTTTCACATGCTTAATTCATTGAAATTTCAAAAATTGTTACATGCTAAAGATAAATGATTCAAATTTTTTAATCAAACACTGGTAAAGAATTTATAGGTGCTCTTTTCTGATTACAATCATCTTGTAACATACAAGATCTATGTTACAGTTCAAGGCCATCAAAAATTATCTTTTACATGAATCTGTATGGTTTATGATGCATGAAAGCCAAAATTTACAGTTTTGTTAATTCTGTGTTCTATAACTGAAAAGAATGGGACTATTTCTGGCTGCCATAAGGTAAACACTCATCTTCCACCACGCCCTCTACCACCATTTTCTGCCTCAGAGTAAGCTGGCCATACACAGACCCCTCTATAATCCTGAACCAAAGTAAACTTCTTCTTTAATTTGAAGATGTCCAGTATGTTGTCCCAAAGAAGGAAAATGATTGACACATAGGCTTTTTTCACTTATAAAGGTAGCCTGAACAGTTATAAATGATAATACAAATCTTAGCAACTCACCAAAGAAACCCATAAATATTTCTAGTAAAAGCTTTTATGGTGATTCTTATAATCTATTTTGAGTCATGTCATCACTGAATAACCACTTAAGATAGGGAGAGATAGAATAATCATACAGGTGAGACACAGGCAAAAGCTGATGTCTTGCTTTTGGGTATCCTTCTAAATATCTGATGGATTTTTGGTGTGTATGAGAAATACATTTAAAAATCAGGTTTCAGTGATATGACTCAGTATTACTTAAAAAGATCTTTGGGAAGAACAATCAGTCTGGAAGGAAAGGCTTAACTCATTTCAAACCAATTAGTAGTCCTGGTACAGAAGAAAGTTGTAGTAAGAGTTATTTACTTAAAGACACACAGTAACTTGGAAGGTGTCTCAAGCTACAGGGAAAACCAACAAGATATTTTAAAAATTTCAAAATCTAAGCAAACCTTTTAAAATTCAACATTTCTTTAAAATGTCTTTAGGTAGAAAAAAAATCACATTCACTATGGCAGCTAAAAAAGCAGAATTATGGTCTTTCATAATTATATTTTGTATTTGTGTATCTATAAAATCAACTTAAAATGAATCTTTATCATAAACCAAACATTAAAGTATAAAAAGTCCAAAAATATAAAAAAGATATGGGTACATCTGAAAATACGATATATAATATATATAAGGAATAAACTATAATAACAAATTTACCACTTATGTTATAAATTAAATAGGAAAAAAGTTTCACTGTTATCATCTCTAAGTCTTGAAACAAAATTAAAAGAACTTTATAGTCTGTATTCCCAGCTACTCAGGAGACTAGGGATCTTAGAAGGGTCACAAGTTTGAAGCCAGCCTGGGCAATTAGCAAGACTCTATGACAAATAAAAAGTACAGGGGACATAGTTCAATGATACAGCACAATTGAATTCAATTCTCAAAACCACACAAACAAAACACCCCCCCTCAAAAAACACCCCTATATGTTCTCATCAGACTAATTCAAACTTCTTTTCTCTTCAAAATAAATGCCTATACTCAACATTTTTACTCAATGCTCTTCAAAATTCTGTAATTACAGTGAATATTATAAACTTGGTCTTCAAATATAACCTCTTTGAAGAAAGGGATAGTAGCTGAAAATCCTGAATGTAGTTAGATGAATTTGAAAGCAATTTACACCTAAGTAACTTGAACATTTTTTTAATATTACAATACACTAAACATTTGATAGTCATGCCTATTATGGAGTTATCTTGATGGTAGTCTTAGAATGAGTTGGAATAATTTAACAGTAATTTAATGAAATATATAATATTGTAACCAGCAAATTAGTCAAAATACACCAATAAAGAAAAAAGACTGTTCTATATTATTATATTATTACAAAAGAATGACTTTTGAACTGTACCTCAGAACGTATCAAAAACAATTACCAATTCTCAATAGAGATCCACTTTTATAATTTACAAACAGATTAAAAAGCCTCATTAATGCTATGGACTACATTATTTTCCCCAGATAGCAAAAACTCATTACAATGAGCTGCTTGAGAAAATAAACAAAAAACCTTTACTACACCATCACAGTATCTAAGATTTTGAATTTTTAATTATTCATAACAAACCCATAAAAATTTCTCATCAAAATAATTTCACAAGTTCAACTTTATTAAAAATGTGAAATAAAAAAATTCAAACAACTTTTTCAATTTATCAAAAGAAATACATGCACATTTGCACTGATAAAATTACTGACCTTATGCTGGAGAGAAACAGCTTTATCAGACATCTGTTTATTTTCTAATAAACCGTTATCTTCAAGATTCTTTGATTTACGAATAAAATATCCCCATAAATTTGCACTCTTTGTAAAGGCTGTGGATTTAACTGACTGCTTTGTTCCACTGACAATTTTAGGTTTTTGTGCTGGTGAGTGTCCTGTATCAACTGCTTCAAGATGCTTCTGTTTATTAGATTCTGCTCCATGTCCAGATCGCTGTACTACATCTTCTAATGCTTTTTTTCTATCTAATAAAAAAGACATAAATACAACTTCAACTTAAAAGATCTAGTGACATTATGAAAAAGATTAATATCCATCACAGTCATTCTCAGATCCAACAGGAAGCATATATGCACTGACACACAAAAATTTTACTGATCAATGCTTCATGCAAAAGGCTTTTACATCCAATTGTTTATTTAATGATCTCCCCTTGTATTAGTTATCCTCGATTTTTTTGGTTGTAGACCCTCCTTCCACTCTGAGACCTAAAAGAGTCTGTGTGCCATTTGAGATTTACCATGTTAAAAGTTACAATGGAATTTTAGAACTATTAATTCAATTAACAAACTTCCATGTTAAATGAGGTTTCTTGTTGGTTTGTTTTGAGACAGGGTACTCCCTATGTAGTTTGGGCTGGTCCTGAACTTACCATGTAGCCCAGGCTGGCCTTGAACTCACAGCCATCTGCCTGCCTCAGCCTCCCAAACGCTGGGATTACAGGTATGTACCACCATGCCCAGCTAAATAAATTTTATTTAAAAAAAAAAAAAAAGTTTTCATTCCCAAAACAAAATTAGTGACATTACTAGTAGCACTGTACTTTTTTTCCCAAACACCTTAATGCTGGTCTTAAAAAGAGATATTAAATTTCTCTTACCTGATTCTACACTCAACTGGTTGGATACAGTTTTGGTTAAAAGTATAAAGAAAATCCAGCCTCACTTAAAACTGTAGCGGGAAAGTAAAGGACCTCATGGAAGTTTCAGAAGATCCTGTGGACCCTTAGGAGGTTCTGTACCACACTGAGAATATGTATTTACAAATATTTCCACTTATATCAATCTTTTACAATAAAGCAAAACATTTCTTCAAAGTACTTCATTAGCACCAGCAAAGGTTTCTTTCATTGTACAACTTAAATATATACAAACTACTTTTGGAAGTCATTAAATAAGTATTAAGAAGTCATTAAGTCATTAAATAAGTATTAAGTCATTAAATATTAAGTGAAAAAATATGAATCATTCCTTAAGATTTTAAATATCTTAATGAAGTTTACAATTAATTATTAAGGTCAACAACATTTTTATGTCCTTGGTTTTTAAACTTGATGTTGGTGCACAGATAATTCTCATACTTGTTCCAGAATTCCTAGAATAACAAACTTTGAGATGTAGGTTGAATTTCATGTAGCAATTTTAAAATTTAATAAAACAGAACATTTTATTCTTAAAATCCAAGCAAAAGGAACTGAGGCAATTTAATTTAAATAAGGAGAATATTGATTCATGGCCACAAGTGTACCTGATGATCTCACTGATCTCCTTGATGTCCTCTCAGGACTAACTGATCGATAGCATCTTGAACCACCTCTAAATGGAGTTCTAAGTCGATATGGCGAACGAGATCTGGATCTAGATCTGGATCTGAATCTAGAAATAAAACGATGACAAATTCTTGGGCTTCGACTTCTTGGTCTATATGTGTAACGTATTGGGCTTCGTGATCGATGGAACCTGTGACTTGAGCTAGATCGCCTAGAATGCCTAGGACTGGGAGAATGAGAACGTCGTCTTGGAGTTTCATTTTCTTTTCTATTACTCTCATTTCTACAAAATAGAAAAAAAAGATTCAGCAATTTAATGTAAATTTACATTATAGTAAATGACAGAAATATCTTCTTAAAAACCAATATCAAACTCAGTAACAAGTATTTACTTAAACCAAAACAAAATCTATTTGTTATGACATAATTCAACTGTATAGATATGGAAGAAACAATCAGAACACATGGTCAGCCCTCCAGTTGCTTGAACCTCTCTCTAGTTTACAAGATACTGTCATCAATGTCTCAGGTTTTTCGTTGTACCAATTATATTTTACAAGTATTAAGTTATGTATAAAATTTAGGCAAAACTAAACTGGGTAAGTAAAGAAACATTTGTAGAGGTATCTATATTTGCCCAGTGTTCAAAAATAAAAAATGGCAAAAGCAGGACACAATTCAAATTAACTTTTTAGAGAATTAACTGCTTGTACTTAAAATCATATTTTCATAATAATACTATTAAAAATATTACCTTCTTGATGGGAGGATCTCTGGATTCCAATCAGGATATCTATTTTAAAGATAAACAATATTAACAAATAGTTAAAATAAAAACTATATATAAAGCTCAATTAATCTTTCTTACACTGTATCAGGACTACTCAAAACCTGAGTTTACATAATGACTTAATACTTCAGTGAAACATGAAAATTTTCTTGGAAATAAACTAATTTTACACTGTATGACTTCAAGGCTGACCTGAAATACATAAGACCCTGTCTCAAAAAACAATGAAAAAAAAGTATAGGAGAGAGTAGTCTTAGTAGCAAAATGAAAGCAAAAATGGCAGCAAATTCTTTCACTTAGCAGAAATCAAAACCCTTTAGTAAAGGTAAGTGGTTTTTCTTGTTGCTATTTGCCTCAGACCATGTTAATGAGTTAGCAATAATTCTCAATTCCCATTTTCCTTACCTGGTTCTATTATAAAAACTGAAAGTAAATACACTGTTTTCTCAACCTCCCTAGAACATAGCAAGGGACAGGTTTTAACCAGTGAAACATAGGTAAAAAATGACGAAGAATTCTTAAAAATTGTTCTTTTCCTTCTGTTTTGAGAGTATATATGTTGCCTAAAGTACCTTTTTTGTTTGTTAGTTTCGTTTTGAGACAGGGTCTCGCCATATACTACTGCAAGCTAGCTTTGAACTCACTTACGTAGCCCAGGCTGGCCTTAAACTCACAGTGATCCTCCTGTCTCAGCCTAGAATCTTCTAATAATAAGGTGACAGACCATGTGAAAACAAAAGTTAACTTTAATCTAATGTATACATCACTCACTATCAATGATTTTAAATACATGGATAATTCCATTTTATATGCTAACAAATTTTTTAAAATTTTCACTATTCTGGACCTTCCAGGAAGATAAATTTCTAGTCTTAGCATGTAATATTTAAAAGCAAGACCTTTGGAATGAGCAAAACTAAAGTTAGGAATAAGTGTTGTTATTTTAAGGCTCTGTAATTTTAAACCAGATATTTAGTATGTACAAATCTTATTTTCTCACAGTTTGGAAAATGGTTGTCAACACATAAAAATTATTAGGCTTTCAGCTCACTCTGGTTTATGGTTCACAAGTGCTGGAGAACTATTATTAAAGAGCTGGTAACAATGTTTTAAATCTTCACTAGATTGTCTGTTAACACATGCTCTTACCTTCACAGCCCAGGGCAAAGGATAAAGCATACATACTACTCTGTAAGTACTGTTGCAACCACCCAAAATACTGCCTTATTAGCCAAAATTATGTTTCAGAAATAGCATAATGCTGGTAGTACAACATAATGGTTAAGACAAAAGACCTAGTAACTAATATTATTTGTGTCTCATTATGATGCAAAGCAAAACCAACAAAGGTAAGGAACAAAAACAAAGAAAAGCTTGAAAAACATCATAGGTGAGAAGATTGAAAGTTCAGACCCTACCTGAACAACTTAGTGAGACCTTGTGTCAAAAAAAAAAAAGGTTAAGAAATATTTATGGGCACAGTGACTATAATTCTGTAATCCCAGTGCTTGGGAGGCTGAGGTGAAACAATCATCATGAGTTTTAGGCTAACCTAGCCTACAAAATGATTTCAATGCCAACTGGAACTACATATTGTGACTGTGTCTCAAAAAAGAAAAGATTTGTGACAAAAATGTCCAACCGAAATTTAATGATCTGGGAACAGCAATATATAGAGTGAGATATTCTACATAACAGATTCGTTCAACAGGCTGAGGGAGGAAGATCCTGGTGAGATGAGAACCAGCCTGGGCTACATAGTAAGTGCACGGCCAGCCTGGGCTACATAGGAAGTGCAAGGCCAGCCTGAACTACACAGTGAGACATTGTCTCAAAACCAAACAAATCTAATTTTTAAATTTTATTTTTGGAGTGAAGAAAAAGCCATAAAGGAAGGATGTTACTCAACAGCACACAACCAGGGTAAGATTAAAAAAAAAAGCCAGATGGGAGTATTAAAATGGCAAGCATGGAAAGTACATGCTTTAAAATCAGGATCCTTTGAGTTGGGGAGAAAAAAAACAAAAAGGTTCATCTCATAGTTATATGCTGTTCATTGTAATAAATTAATGGAACTGCATAAAGCTAGAATTCTCTTACTTGCATGAATGATTACTTACAGTAAATAACTCCTACCTAAGACTCTCACTTTCATGAAAAATTAAACACTACTGTGTACCTGTAGGAAAACGAGGCTAGGAGTTATAGTAGTAGTAAGCCACATGCAATCAAGCAATAAATTATTTCCCTATATCTGTGTAGCATTGTATAATAGAACCAAATCCAATTTCTTTTCTTAGTCTATATTATTCAGCTAGCAATTATCCCACTTTCAATTCTAGTAGTACTGAACAAGACAACAACTGGTGTATCCTGTTCTCACAGCCACTATAACTGGTTTAACAATGCACATCTAACTGAATGTGGACTAAAGAGTTAAACCAAGAACTAATACAGTTATGGGACAAAACTCCTGGACCTACAGATAACATTAAGTCCATTTTGCAATGTATCTGTGCTCTTATGAGGCCAATGCAGAAGATAATAGCCAAGAAATGGAAATATTTCTAATAATGATTTTTGTATGAGCACTAATTCAGTTTGTTCCTGAAACTAGAACTATACCCAAAGATTCTGAGGTAAAGAAGATAATAAATTCCCTTCCTTTAAAAATTATTTTGATAAAGAGTTCTAAATAATATCAAAAACTGTTTGCACAAGAACAGGGTACTGTAAGTCTCATGATCAGCAAAATGTTCAGTGATGCTAAGAGAAACACAATTTAATTTTATGTTACTCCTAAGGATACAGGAAAATGCTGTTACAATTTTTACCTTGATGGCTAGTAGCAAAGTTTCACAACTGCCTTGTCATAAAAGAAGGGAAAAGAAGAGTTAAGCTAATGTTCACTTAAGTGTTTGTTTTGTTTTTGAGACAGGATCTTACTATGTAGTGCAGGCTGGCCTTGAAATCATGGTGATCTTCCTGCCTCAGTCTCCCAAATGCTAGGATTATAGCCGTGCGTCACTACGCACAGTTTAAAATTTATTCTGAAAACAAATAAAACCCTGGCTTACAATTTATTCTGGAAACAAAGCCAGAGGAGAGTTCTAGATTGGAAATTAGGTACTGGTGTATAGATTGGTTAGTTCTGAGTTTTGACAAATGGGGTGAGGTGAGGTTTTCTGTGAAAGGCAAACTGATAAACAACAAACCAATTACACATATATAAAAAAAACAAAACCTAGTGGGAATTAAGTTAGAAGAAAGGGGTATTCTATCTTTTTATGAAAATATTAAGTATACTTCTATAAAACTAGTATTTTAAGTAGGTAATAGCTTTTAAAAATATTTTTCTACAAAGCACTGTACCTAAGGTACTTAAATGCTGTGCCTGAATATTAACTATTTTGTAAACCTGCCACTTATAGAAAAGAAAATGTTCTTACTGTTGACGTAACTGTCGACAGCTCTCAATGTGAGTAGATGTGTTCTGATGTTGAATCCAATCCTGTTATAAAAGGAGAAAAGTGTTCAAAAAAATTAAAAGGCTTCCAAACAAATGTACTTAACACACTTCACTGATCCCATTTTAAAATATTTTAGCATAAAAAAGTTAAAAAAAAAAAATCATACCCATGGACACTCAAATTTTTATATACACATATTTTTAATATATATTTTCACGCTTGGAGGAAATAAAAGCATAGATCAAAAAATAACATCTCAAATATAATAACTTTCCAGAAAATACCAAAATTCTATAATCTATGAAATGGTATCTTCAAAATACAATATCTCCATTACTTATAACCTCTAAATTTCAAGCTAAGATCAACAACCAAAAATACTACCTCATAAACCAGTAACATTCCAAATCAAGAACTCACTCTACGGAAAAATAAGATTAGTAAAAAAAAAATATATATATATATGAAAAACTACTACAGATCAAATCTAATTTATTTTCAAGATTCAAATGAAACACCACTTCAAAGACACAGTAGCCCTCAAATATTGAGATTCACAATTAACGAAATGTTTTCTTACACAGTAGTTCATTTACAAATATGTCTGCCCTAAAATACAATCTGTAACCATAAATAGCTCCTGGAAGATACATCTGAATTTAAAAAAAAAAAAAAATTCCAATACAGTTTTTAAACATAGTCTCCATAGTGAAACAATTAATTAAAAGCAACATGTATGTTATTCAACAAGTTTTATTGTTTCTCCAGTATTTGGAAAAGCAAAACAATTACTAAACAGTTCTCCATTTTAAAAACTTTCCTTGAGGAAAATTTTGCTTCCACTTTAAAAACATTTAACTTAGGTCACTGCTAAAGACAAACTAAGTTTCCACAGTTAAAACTTAAGTTGACACTAATTTCAGAGTTTGCTTTGCAAGAACTATCTGCACACGCATGCTATTTGTAAAACTCAGCAACCAGTTATGACAAACTAATTATACTGTATTTCATTAGGCGCCATGACTTCACTGTGAGCAGCTGCAAAACAAGAAATGTTTGCTTATCTTCTTCAGTGATACAAATAAAGAGATTAGCAGTTAGGAGTCCCTAGTAATGCTAAAGCCATGTCTTTGATACTAGACACTGTTTACACCAGACAGACACATTGGTAAGCAGGAACTTGGGCATGATTTATTTGGACCATCAAGTGTTATTTGAGAAAGTTGCCAACACTTATAAATCCTAAGGTTTTCTACCAAATTCAATTTCCAACTTTTCTTGAAAAAAAGAATATTACGGTAATACTGGATATGCATTCTTACTTCAACTATCAGTTGATAGTGATAGTTGCCTTATTTAAGGTATAATCTCTCCAATCCAACACACAAACACACACACACACACACACACACTCTCTCTCTCTCTCCTGTTAAAAAGGTTTGCTTTACTTGTTGACACTACTTGCTTTAAGCTTAGTAAATATATGTATGCCACCCTAAATTCTGGACTTTCCAGTAACTGTAACCATATTAGATAATGACTTAAAAGCACCAATGTCCCTCCAAGGAAAAAGTGGTAATTACCTACTAAGAAGAAGATGCAGCAAGTACTGCAGACTTGGGCAGGCTCAGAATGAAACTGAAAATATCTACCTTTATCAACACTTGTTCTTCTATCTTCTGACTATCTCAAAAAATTGTTATGTTGGTCAGTATTTTCTTGAATCAAATTACTTTAAGTCAGAGAAAGATAGCTTCTAAACCAAGGAAAGTGCCTCTAAAATGTAAACCCAATTTAGAAAGGAAACACTTTTCACATTCTATTTCACTTTCTATTGTTGTATTCTTAAAGTAAAATTTAAAAACCTCCAAGGTGGGGAGAAAATTATCACATCTGCTTGGTAGGAAAAAACTCATTAGTAATTCACATTTATTAGCTATATATTTATAATGTTATATATGTAAGCTTTTGAAGCAACAAAGTACATCACAGAAGCAGTTTGTAACATCTTAATCCATGTTTACATGTTATCATATGGCCACTTAGTAATCATTACTCAGATGATCTTCAATCTGCTATATTAAAAGGTTTGTGCATCTTTTTAATGGCAATTCCATATGTTCTAATTATAACTAAATAACTTTCATGCCTCTCAAAACTTTACTTTTCTCTTATTATCTTTTGCCTGTACAATTTAGTCAGGCTTCTCTAAAAACACTTTCAATAAGTCACTTTACCTGTCAAGAAATTTAATTAGCTTACTAATGCCTCTCATCTCACAGTTAGACTCCTTAGGCTAGCTTTCTATACTTATTTCTAGTATGCTCACCACTCATTCCCAACTGTCTCCTACCACAATGTAATGTAGTTTTCTCAGGACCTTTGTGCTTCCACGTTACTGCTCCCTATCTGGCATATAATCCTTACTCCCCTGGAGGCAGGTACAGAATATGAAAATCCTACTCAACATTCAAGATCCATCTTTAAACTACTTCATGAAGTCTCCCTTCCCAGGAAGGAAGATCATCTGTCTAGACAAACTGAGTGCATTAATAACTGTCACACTATTAGGCATATCTAAAACTAAGTATCTTTATACTTCTTTTTAGTCACATACTGCTAGATAATTGGTAAATTGCTAACACCGGCCTGACTGATTCAAGTCTGCAATCATAAAAGAATGCAAATTATCTTTTTCTTGCAGCATATCCAAAAAGTTGAATCATTGAACCATTTGTTTTTTTTAAAAAAATTCCTTGAGTGTATAATTTTCCTCTTCAATGAGACCATATAAATTGCCTAAGAGCATCTAAATTTTATATAGCTTTTTATTTCTATCCCAGCACCTAATATAGAATCATGTATAAAACTGTTATCAGTAAATATAAAACAAGTAAGTGTATACCTTTTCTACTCTGCAAAATAAAAATTAAGATTTTAAGTTTTTTTTAATTTAAACAATTTTAAAAATAGTTTTCTGCATCAAAACTAATTGAAAGCACAAAACAAATGGAAATATTATGTAGCCCATATATGACAACACAGAAAGCCTAACACTCAATTCAGTACATAATCCAGGGCCACTTAACAGAATACAACTAAGTATCATGAACTATGAATCATTCTAAAATTTCCTTTTAAGGTGCTTTTGTTATCCCAACATATGGATGTGACAATGCATGCCTGTAATCCTAGTACTCTTGAAGGTTAAGGCACAAGGATCACAAATTCGAGCCCAGGAAGGGTAACTTAATGCCTTAGCAAGACATAAATATAAAATAAAAATAAAATTTAACGAGGGCTAGGGATGTAGCCTCAAACTCAGTGTGATGGCCTTGCTACTATCCTCCCCCCTCTCCCCAAAAAAACTCTCAAACCCCAGTACTGCCAAAAAAAAAAAAAAAAACCAAAAAAAGCTATACTGCCAGAAAACAAAGAGATTTTGTTACCCTTTTAATAGTGTAAAGAAACTGTTATTTTTACTAGAATTCAGCAAAACTGCCTAAAATAAGTAGTATGTATGTTGCTTTTTTGTGCCCAAACTCAGAACCTGGCTATGCTAAGCACACATTTAATCAACGAGCAATACTTCCAACCCAGAGGGCTACTTTGTTTTACTGGAGTCAAATTTTTAAGACAATAGCATCAGACTGATGCTGATTGAAGCCTGATGCATGGATTACAGAACAGAAAGAATAAAAAAGAAATAATACCTATAGATTTTTAAGCCTCTTCAAAGTACAAACATTTCAGTACTATGGCCCTGAATCAAAACTTCTTCCCATGCAAAGTACCTTCCTTGGGTACTATCTACGCCCATAGATTACATAAGTAAACAGAAGAACCAAAGGTTTCCAAATACGTAAGTAACAAACCTTACTTGGAAATTACTGTTTTTATCTACCAGTGGATTACCATCAAATAGTATACTGTACACTATATTACTCTTTAACACTTCTGAAACTACACTGACAACAAAGTACCTAAAGCATAATTTAAAAGTTTGTCTCTCTCCCAATTTCTATCATTTTCTGAACTCAACAGCTGGTCCCAAAATAATTAATGCATACTGACTCATGTTGTTAAGAAGTTATTCCAAAAAACTCTTCATTAAAATACAAAAAAATCCAAGAAAATTACTGGCTCATACAAAAATCATAAAGCATTTAAATCAATATTAAATGTTTTTAAATTGTTAAATGCCTTTAGCCTAAGACAGGTACATGCAAGACTACATAATATACTGGTTCTTAAATATACAGCACAAATGGGTTATAACAAGTTTTTATATTTGTATGTTAATAGATCCCATTTAGATGAACATTGTGTTATAGTACAGTTTATGTTATATAAATGTTATGCTGTATAAATGGGGCAATTAAAAGTTCAAAATAAATAGACAAATTATGGTGGTATGCCCATCACAGAAATACAGAAAGCCTAATACTCAATCGAATACTAAATCCAGTGCTATTTAAGATTACAAGTAATTGCTGAAGTTGCAATAAAAATTAATCTGTTATTTTCTAATGCCTAGTTAACACCAGCACACATGTGAGAAAACTTGGGTGCTGAGCATCATTATACAGTGATCTTTAAAAACACTCACCTTCAAATGACTACATTCTACGTTACACAGAGAACACAAATGTGGAAATATTCTTGGAGATGCTGCATAATAATC
Organism: Hydrochoerus hydrochaeris; assembly: GCA_004027455.1. Lineage (NCBI taxonomy): Eukaryota > Metazoa > Chordata > Mammalia > Rodentia > Hydrochaeridae > Hydrochoerus > Hydrochoerus hydrochaeris. The sequence continues at coordinate 622,019 of PVLA01000029.1, forward strand.
ATTCATCATAGAAGGAGTTGGAAGTCTCTTCATCTTCTGGGCATCAGCATGTGAAAACTTTGGTAGCCAAGATGCTTTCACAATCCCAAAGGGAGACCGAATGGGAATATCGGTCTCTGATTGGTAAGTCTTTTTACTTCCTCTTGATCCAACATGAACATTAGATGAATTAATCACAGGTTTATGTGGGATCCGCTCTTGCTGGCTTACAGCTGAAATTAATTCAGATGAAAATGGTGACTGGTTCATAGAAGGAGGAATCAGAGACTGACTCATTGTCTGGCTAACTGTCTGGTTAATAGATTGGCTGATGGATTTTACGGGTTCAAGGACTGACTGTCCTGAAATGTGTAAGCCTGACATCTTAGTTCCACTCTCAACTGGGAAAAAAGACTGATTATTGGAGGACTCATTGGGGAAGTCCATCTGGCGAAACATATCTTCCACAGGAAACACAGAATTACATATCACATTTGGAGTGGGAACAGATGCAGAAATGCTCTGCTGTGACCGAAATTCATTCTTGACTTCATCAGTTGGAATTTCAGGATCATAAATACGCACTTCAAGTGGATCTTCTGTGTAGCCATATTTGCTTGCATGCCCATAATCAATCACATTACTTGAAACTGCTTCACTACCAAGCGTTTCTTTATTTCTGCTCTGAGAAGGTAAATTAGGTAACTGGCGCCCCATTTTTCGCATCCTTATATCCCTCAAAATCAATGGCATATTCTCAGGAGTTAACTGTTCATCAGGATAGCGACTCAATTCTTCTAGGTCTTCATTAGATAATCCAAAACTTGCTAAGATACTTGAGGCACTCTCTTTTGTATAGCGGCTCTGCACTTTAGGACTCTGCTCTGTAACCTGTGTTATAGAGCTCTGTTTCACTCCCACTGATGTGGATATATGAGGTTCATCATCCCACCGGCTACCATGTTTCCCCTTCTTTTCTGCTTCATGAAAATCCAATTTTTCTTTGGTCAATCTTGGATCAGTTCGATGTTGAGTTACCTGAACATTCATTCTCTGTGGTCTCATGTTCTGATAAGATTCATGGCCAGCAAATCTGTGTGGAATTCCACGGGCTCTCCCTGCTGGGTAAAATCTTGGAAGACCCATAGATCCAGGCCTCATAAATGGTTCTGGAGGCCTCATCCCAGAAGGGTTAGGTGCTCGTGGACTTTGAAGTGGAAAGTTTCCTCGAGGATTAAACCTGGGTCTCGACATGGCTACTTTCAAAAATGCCTGATTTAATAAAGCATAAGGTGGTGTGGAACCATGTGAGGCAACGGCATTCAGCTGCTGAAGCGCCAACTGAGTCTTAATCTGAGCAAAGTGCAAAGGAGATGGGCCCAACAGAAGTGGGTTTGCAATGCCCAGGTTCAAGCAATTCACAAGTGGTGCGAAATTTTCCAAGAATAACACAAAGCTGAAAGTTAAAACACAAATATTAGATCACTTTAACTCAAACTACTTCATGAAGTGGGTTCTACAGCCAGAGTAAAACATTTTGAACAAAGCCATGAAACCACACTGTATTTCACAGTTGTTTAGAATAAGCGCTTACATGGATTTTAAACCTTCCCTAAAACTTTTCTCCCAGCCATCCTAATCCAAAACAAAAACACAAACCTCAAGCCAGAGTTCATGTATATTGTGTTGTACTGAGTGCTGTCCTAGGTGCTGACAGATGACAACTCTTTTGCATCTTAATAAACATTGAGGATTTCATGTTTTAATATAGGAAGGGAGTAAAGGCATTAAAACACTTAGAAATGCACACACTTAAAATGTAAGTAATCAGACACATGTACAAACAATGAAAGTTAAGATCTGTAACCTTAAAGTTTTATGAGATCTATTTCTGTAATATACATTCTTCTTTGGTGCTATCAATCTTCACATCTATTTCTACACAGCAATTAAACTATACTTATATTCCTGTTATTAAACAAATGTTTCTTGTAACACAAAAATTTGCAACCAATACTTTGTCTTGACTACAGTTACTACGGAACTGATTATAACATATAATATGTAACTTAGTCCCTCTTCCTTTGAATTCTCTCTCTGGTGACAGATCAAATACATGGATAATAACAATGAAGAGAGCATTGTCCAAACATCACTGTTCTAAGGGCATTGCACATTCATAGCAATTCAGTTCTCAATTTCTCAAGATAAGTAGTTTTACAGAGGGTAACAACAAGGCACAGGGAGGTTACACCAGTGCCCATGATGGAATTTGTATCCAAGTTAATTTGGCCCCATAATCCATACTCTTAACTGCTAATAGAGGTTAGCAAGATGATCTTGCAATTCCCACGAACTGTATCAGTTAAAACTGGTTGCTGGTCGGCCTATTAGTTTTCACTCTACCTTCTTCAACCAACTTCTCAGTCCTACTTTAATCCAGGACCAAGGTCAACATACACAGAACTTGCCTACCCTCTCCTTTAAAAAGCATAATTATGTCTACACTATGCAACAAGTTCCTACTTTAAAACCTCATGGACAATGTATAGTACAGTACTGAGGTATTTCTATATGACAATGGAAACATACACTATTAATCCTATTTTGTTATCACTTTCTGGTTCAAGCTAAAATTACACCTCTACCATGTAGTTTTTTCTTTACATATATTAGTGAAATGCTAAGTTAGCTGGGCAATGAGCTTTACCCGGTTAACATTCTCCTTTCTGATCATTCTGCATGCTGTCAATACATTTAATCTTTCAACAGGACATTTTTACCACACTGCACCTGTCAAAAGCCTGAAAATATCTCATTCTCTTTAAACAGCTTTATGTTTAAGGAGCACCCAGTGTAGGCAATCATTACTACTTTTCTTATTTTATCAGACACATATTCTATCTAGGCCTTTGCTCCTACTCCTCCCAACTCCCTCTCAAAACAAATCCACCTTGCTCTGGATGCTGACTTAATTTTTCTACTACTACAAAGTCAGCCTTTATTAAATTTTCCCTGACCACCCACCCACATGAGCCCTCCAGAAACTTTCCTTATTGTTCACACCATTTTTGGACTTATATCATGTACTAATACTTTTGTGTTCATGTGCATACATTTTTTCCTACATCAAGTGTCAACTGAAGCTATACATTTAAGAAGAATTAAGAATTACAAAACTCAGTGACTTTCACATGCTGAGTTGTATTCCCTGCCAAACATACAAACCCTACTTCTAGTCAGGCATGGTGGCACACACCTATAATTGCAGCACTAGCACTCTGAGAGATTGAAACAGGAATATCAGAAGTTTGAGCCCAGCCTTGGTATCAGCAACTTAACAAGAGATTTTGTCTCAAAATATAAAATTTTTAAAAAGGGTTGAGGATATAGTTCAGTACAAAGGCTCTAGATTCAATCTTGCAAAATATGTAACAGAACTAGTCACCCTTTGAATTCCTTTCCTGATGGTACACCAAATACATAATATAGAGAGCACCTTGTCCCACTGAGGATATTCAGAAGACTCAAATATTTGTTAAATTATACTAATAATCAACATCTAAAGTCTTTGTTATCAATATAATTATTAGTTTTTTGAGCTAATATGAAACAAAAATACAACAAAAATTATAGACTTAATTTATGAGACAAGCAGTAGACATGAGTTTACTGAGCACTTATACTCAAGTTCCATATTAAAAAATGTTCATTAATAATGAACTCCAGGTCTTCTTTAATAATCATAATCATATGAAACTGTGTCTACCTTCTATATAACAAAATTACTTTTAAGAACAACTTTGTCCTTACTCAATCCTTAAAAACAATCATCATTTTTGTAAGCAGTTTTCTATCTAGTTATTCATACTTTTTACACCACTTGCCTCCACTGAGTGAATTCTCTTTTGAACTTCAGGAACAAAGTTCTTCCAAATAATTGCTTTCCCCCCCACCCGCACCCCAAATATTGGGCAGGATGGTACGTGCCTGTAATTCCAATACTCAGAAGGCTGAGGCAGAAGGACTGCCAGCCTGAGCAACATAGTGAGTCAAGGCCAGCCTGGACTATATAGCAAGACCCTGTCTCAAAAAACAAAACAAATATCAAATGGAACAGATTTCATAGTTATCTAATTACTACATGTAATTGTCAGCAAAAGTCAGATGGAAATAACGTTTTAAGTTCTTAAGGGCAAAAACCTACCTATGTATTTCCTAATATTCATACCATTGCCGTATACTGGTTTTAATACATTTACAGAAAGACAGCAAGCTTTTTTACAAATGGTATTGTGCAGAAATCTCTGATTAAGAATCAGGTTATGGCAAAACAAGAACAAAAAAAATGTATCTTTGTCTTTTGAGAATGATACTAATAAAGCCTGAAAACAATGTTACAAGAAACAAAAATCCAAAACACAATAGAAATTTATCATTAACACTTGGGAAACAATCAAATTAAAACAGCTATTATAAAGCATTTTGCATTTAACCCCAGAGATCTAGTTACAAACAGGTATGTTCACCCAGAGAACTTCATGGATAGCTAACATATGAAATCATTAAACTAACTTAAAAAAAATCTGAGTTGAGATCTGAATTATTTTGTTTTAGTTTGGTTTATGGTACTGGGAAATGAACACATAGCTCCACACAAGGCAGGCAAGCACTCTACCACTGAGCTATTATCCTCACCCATTTTGAAGACAGTGCCTAAGTTGCCAGGCTGGTCTCAAACTCTGATTGCTCCTGCCTCAGTCTCCCTCAGTCACTGTGTATGCCAGCATTCTTGCCTCTGAACTCTTATTAACTCCTTTGAAAACAATAGTTACCCTTTAAATTTGTTACTAGTTATAGTAATATATGCTTGTTATAAAAAAATAAAGAGGCAAATAAAATCTTTACAAATAAAGGCTAATAAAGCTGGCAGTTTAAGGCTGTAATTGCGGCTACTTGGAAGGGTGTAGCAGGAGGATTTCTTGAGCCCGGAAGTTAGAGGCCAGCCTGGCAACATGAAGTATTATCTAGAAATACAGTGAATATTTAAATTTTAAAAAAATATTAGAGTATAAGACTCTTGCCATTAATCTGTTTCAAAATACGTATTCCCCCTTGCTTCAAAGCCTCTTACCCCATATATTTGCCACTTTCTGTAACAGTTCTGGGAAGTCTTCATTCATGTCCTTACTTACACTGCCATGGCTACCTCAATATCCTAAACTGACTCAAAACATTTACCTTTCATAGTCATTTCAACTTTGGGGAAGACCTAGAAGTAGCACAGAGCCAGATCCAGTGACTAAGGCAAGTAAGAATATGCCATGACAACATTTTTGATGGAAATTGCCATAAATGTTTTGAATAAATTCAGGACAACAGCTAGACACTCACTAAGGAACACTTAACAGAACTGCTTTAGAAAGTGCAAGAATGATGGGCTAAGTGTGTTCCAAGTGAAAGGGAGTACTGTGAGGGGGATTATTGGCAATATGTCTTTTACTGCAAAAAATTTATTTTTAATGTAAATTTTCACCATACTTTCGACCACATCTTGTAGGAAGACTTTACTTCAGGAGTTCATATACAAATATATAAAACCACCCAGAGTAAACTAACATTCTGGTAACCTTTTTAAAATTTTGTGTATATGCATGTGTATCTGACTCCAAGTGTTTATACCAAACATTACTGTACAAAATTAGAAATATTAAAAACAAAAACAAATATGTATATATTAAGAATCACGTTATGCAGTTATTATGGAGGGGGGAGGGCTAAATCTAGAGCCTCAAGCAGGCTAGGTAAGAGGCACTTTACCACTGACCTCCAATTCCATCCTATTTGCTATTTTCAATTGATAGATATTTTTTCCTGTATTTAATGGGAAATTAAATACAGGATACTGAAGGGTCACAAGACATTTGAATTGCTGTATTTTGGTACGTAACAGTTAAAAACTTCCATGTCCTTTCAAGAACAAAAATACACAATTCTAAAATAAGAATTCAATCTAATTTCAACTAAAAAAGAAGCACATAGCAGTAATGTTTCTTGAGGTAAGCATGAAAAAATGGCTAATAAATTTAAAAGATATGGCCATCAAATAACAGGCAGTCAGGCATGGTGGCACACACCTATAATCTTAGCACTTGGGAGGCTGAGACAGGAAGGTTGCTGTGTGAGTTTGAAGCCAGCCTGGGCTACATAGTGAGTTCAAGGCTAGCCTGTACCACATAGAGAGACTTTATCTCAAAAAAACAAAAAGAAAACCAAAACAAACAAACAAACAATCTGATGAAATGAGATATCTCTTAGATATCCACTTCAAGGACAATCAAGAACTGCTTATTAGTTCAAAGCAATCTTTCAGAAGGGTCTTTTCTTTAGTTATTGGTAAACCTAAAAACTTAGAATCAAAACCACCATAAAAAATTAGCCAGACAGCTGGGCACTGTGGCTCATGGCTGTAATCCCAGCATTTGGGAGGCTTAGGCAGGAGGTCTGCCATTTAAAACCAGCCTGGGCAGTGAGTTCAAGGCCAGGCTGAAATACATAATGAGACCCTATCTCAAAACAGAAAGAAAGACAGACAGACAGACAGATTAGAAAGGACAGATTATGATGGCTCCACTGCATACAAAGATTTATATTAAATCCTATTCTTGGACTTCACAGTACTTACAGTTTACTATTACCTCTTGAGCTTCCAAACAACCCCAAGAGCAAAGGAATCCTAGTTTACAGATTAAGTATATCATTAGAATACAGCTAGAATAAGATCACAATAAGATCTATTATTGTTCCTTGGTGTTCTTTTTACATCAAATCCTGAATATATAAAATGTAAATTTACTTCATAGCCTTTTTTCTACATATAAGAAAAGCAATACATGTTTTTCTACTTGCCTCCCTAACCAAAAAAAGGAAGAAAAATCATCCTTATCATATGCAAAAAATGAATGTAGTTTTCTACTTAGGCAGGAGGTCTGCCATTTAAAACCATAAAGGTAGAAACAGCATTATTTTCCTAGGTATATATCCACATACCTCATGTGGTATCACTTTGTCAGAGCACTGTCTTAGAATATATAAATTCAGTTTGGCACTTTAGAAAATGCAGTAATTACAATGGACAGTAAGTACAAGAGTCCAATCATTCATTCAATCATAAAAACTAACATCCATTCTGTACTTTCCTCAGTTCACATGGCACTCCATCAGCTAATCTCTCCAATCACATAGACAGATCCATTCAGCCAACGTTTTTCCACCATGAATTTTGTTCCCTGATGTCTCATCAAAGGCACATAAGTTGTAGTTTTGAATGTGCCAGGAACATGGATAGACAGTTATCATGCTGGATATTAAAATGCTACCATGTGGTGTCTTCTGGGAATGGTTAAAGCAAAAACAATTACAAAAAATATCAAAAAAGTTAATGCTATCTAAAACATTAGATAAACAACATGACGTAAAGAACAATGAAAGGTCAACTGCTAACATATAATGCTAAGAACAGATCACCATGAGAACTAGGTGATCAAATAGCTCCATATAGCAATAACTCTATTATTTCCAAGAAAATAACTTTTTGATGAGGTGATAATATATTTTTTTTTATTCTTCAGAAACATGTACACTGTATACATAACTCAGTCTGCAGCACATTATAGCTGTAAATAATGCTACCAAGGAGAAGTACACTTGTGATTCTGCCTATCTAGATACCTAGGTAGCACTAATGAGCAAAATGCATTAGTTCAAGAGAAAACATAGGACTCCTGCCATTCTTTAAAACAAATGGGAAAAGTAATAGATGTTTATGGAACTCAAATGCTGAATAGCCATATTTACTAACTTACTGAGAAAGCACAAATACTAAAAAGAAAACCACTATAACAAAGATAAACAGACCAGGCATCATGGCATATCCCAGCACTCTGGGAGACTGAGGTAGGAGGACCATAAGTTTGAGCCCAGTTAGGGCAACTTAGCAAAAACCTGTCTCGAAAAAGGGCTGGGTATGTAGTGCCACTCCAAAGCTACAATGGGTTCAATCCCCAGTATTGGGGAGAGAGGGAAAAAAAAAAAAAAGACAGACAGACAGACATAGGACCAAAAATAAATATAATATCCAGCATTTAATATCCAGTCTAATAGTTTCTGAAGCTTACCTACATTTTTGTCCTCCTTGCCTTTGGTTATCTGCTGCTTTCATGGAGGGCATGGGACAAAAATGCTCACATTAGCCAGGTGTGGTGGCTCAGGCCTGCAATCCTGGCACTGGAAGGCTGAGGCAGGAGGCTTGTTGCAAGTTCGAGACCAGCCTATGCTACAAAGTGAGATTAAGGCCAGCCTGAACTGCATAGAGAGACCCTGTCTCAAAAAGACAAAAACAAAAAAAAAAAAACCTCACATCTCCCTCAAGCAGGTTTCCAAAATCTTCCATTAAGAACATTTTAAAATATCTGCTTAATGACTTAAAATGCCAAAAAACTTTTACAAGGTATAAAGAATGTATCTTTTATGTTTGAAAAAATGTGTCTGCTTATCATTACTAAAATATATACACATAGGTGCATATAGAAGAACCTACAGAAAACCATGAAGTTGATTTTTATAAGGGGTAACAGGCAGTAAAGACTTAAGAGGCATGGGAATATTTCTTGGAATACATCTTATCATACAGTTTTACCTTTGGAAGCATGTTACAAGCTACATTATTTTTTTTAAAAAATAAGCCAGGCATGGTGGTGCAGTCCTGTAATCCCAGCACTTGAGAGGCTGAGGCAGAAGAATTGTTGCAAATTCAAGATTAACCTAGGCTACAAAGTGAGTACAAAGCCAGCCTGAACTGCATAGCAAGACCCTGTCTCAAAAAGACAATAAATGCATAAAAATAAAAAATAAGAATGAGGAGAAAATATCTAATGGAAAGACTATTGCAAATGAATGCCATAACTAAATAAAAGAGAAAAAGAAAAACTAATCCAAGTAATTTATGAACCTATTATTCATTTATACACCTTCAGCTTTGGAGGTGCTGAGGGAAACAGGAAAACAAATTTTTACTCCTTTTACTATTTTGTAGAAATATAAATGAAGGCTGGGGATTTAGCTCAGCGGCATAAGTGCCTCCCTGGCAAGTGCACTGTCGTGAGTTCTATTCCCAGTACCAAAAAAAAAAGAGAGAAAGAAAGAAATATAAATGAAGCAATTCAAAAACTACTTTAGATACACTATTACAAGACTAGGAAGTAAATAAATATCTTCTTTTTTTTTTTTAAACCAGGGATCGAACTCATGACGGCACACTTGCAAAGCAGGCACTTATGCCTCTGAGCTAAATCCCCAGCCCAGTAAGTAAATGGTATGGTATTAGGTATCGATGGTATCAGGAACCAGGGCTCTCACAGAAGCCATGCAAATATGAAATGGGAGAGAGCAATAAAGAACTGAATAAACAATAGAACACACAAAAAAAACAAGACTTAAGTCTGTGTCAATTATCAATAAATTAACAATGGAAGAAAAGTACCAGTACCCACCAGGAAGTACAGAAAAACAGTTGGAAAATCATCATTTTAAAATCATCACTAAAGAGTTGCTCAGGCAAGAAACATTGTCAGGTGATATTCAGATGGAAATTCTGAAGAGTGAGACACTTGCATGGGTTTAAAATGTTTCCTCACAACAAACATTTTAACCAAAATATACAACCAAATATAAGATTACCAATGAAGGGCAGATGAACATCATGTACCTTCAGATCTGATACTCTCAGGATATATCATGACTGATTTTTCTGCTCAAGGATGCATAATCTGAATCTTGACTTATCAAGAGGAAAAAAAAAGATCAGACAAATCCAAAATGAAATGTTTAGTAAAAACAAAAGCAAAAACTGGTGTAGTGGTACATAACTATAATCCTAGCACTCTGGAAGGATGACACATAAGATCAACAGTTTGAGGTCAGCCTACACTACTTAGTGAGAATACAATTCAAAACAAAAAAAAGAACAAAAAACTTCTTCAAAATGTCAACTTCACAAAAGATAAATCCATTACTATGGAAATGTTCCAGATTAACAAAAACTAAATGAATATTACAACTAAAAGCAGTAGACCATCCTAAATTGACTGATCCTCTACAGAGGACAAAAAAGCCTGCTAGAAAACACTATTGGATCAAGTAACAGAAGAACAGAAATTAAAAGAATCTTACCAATGTTAAATTTGCTAAAGTTGATAATTTTACTATGACTATAAAATGACCTATCCTTAGGAAATATACACTAAAGTACTTAGGGAGAAAGGAACATATATGCAACTGTCAGTTCAGCACAAAGTATGTACCTGTATATGCATGTACCAAACAAAGGGGGAGAGAGAAGACAATGAATGTAATTGCAAGTCGGTCAAGTATAGATATCAACGTATGTGGCATGTTAATATGTAACTATGTAATTAAACATACAATTAATATCTGACCTCACATAGTTTAAATTCATTTAAAGACAGTTAATGACCCAACATTTTATGTCCGCCAGGGGACTATGTAACTTCTTAATTGTATATTAAGACAAAAAAACTAAGTATGATACAGGCAGAAAACTTGCAATACAATAAAGAACATCCACCCCGAACAGAATTTTGGGTTTGGCCCTTTTTTTTTTCTACATTATGTTCCCTCCCTAACTACTAACTGCTCATCATTACGCAAACCATAATAATCTAATCTTTGGGGAAATTTCCATTGATCTGAAAATACCCATCCGCCCAGCTAGGAGGGGTGCCAGTGGATGACTTCAAGCAAAATTGGTTTACTCCCATAAGTAACATTTAACGCTATTAATTCATCTTTAGAGAAACAGTCTGACATAATGTGTAAGAATTTAGACTCTGTATGCAGTGCTTTAAATCTGGTGCTGCCTTTTTTTTTTTCCTTTTTTCTTTTTTGTTCGAGATAGGGTCTTGCTAATGCAGTTAAGGCTGACCTTGAGCTCACTTTGTAGGCCAGGTTAATCTTGAGCTTGCAACAACCCTCCTGCTTCAGCCTCCCAAATGGGAGGTTACAGCGTGTGCCACCTCGTCCAGCTCTGCTCCAACAACTTATGAACTAGTAATTTAACCCAACTCCCAGCTTCATCACTTGAAAATGGAAATAAATGCTGTACAAACCAAGAATGTTGTTGTGAAGGTTAATTAAAATTATAACTGTTAACGTGATAGGTGCTCAAAAATATCAGATAAGTAAACAAAATGTTTTATTTAAGAAGCACCTGTTTGCTCTTTTTATTAAAATTTGGTTTATTTCTGAAAACTGCATTATGTTAAAAATGGGAACTGCTTACTTCCACCTTCTTTTCAAAAGTTCTAAATTGAGATCTGGGAATTACTGAGTCATAGCAAAAGTCATGGATGCAGATATTAATGAAGCAAAGCATTTTTCTACATATTAGTTAAATATAAAAAGCAAAGTTGTTCTTCAACAAATAAGGTAGATTGGGAGATTACAGATTTAAGAGACGCACCAACTAACTGCAAATAATTATAAACAAATTGCTCCAGTTATAAATTTTACCTAAGTCTTGATCCTAAAAAATTTTATACACACACATGTGTAACACATATAATACAAGAAAAATCTGAAAACTGTAACTATTAAAAATTATTAATTTAATAGTCATTAACAGCTATTAATAATTATTTTAGGTGTAATAAGCACTTTGTTTCCTAAACATGAGAAAATTTTGAACCGTATGTTGACAAACTGAAGAGATTTGCTTAAAACTAGGGGACAGAGTGGAGATAAGATTCTTAAGTTGTAATTATTGAAGCTGGGTGATAGGTACCTGGGAAAATTATATCACTCTCTCGGATTTTATGTATGTTCAAATTTTTCCATGATAGGTTTTTTAGAAAGTAAAATTCAAAAGTTGACAACTATTAGCAGACAACAGAAAAAAACTGACTATAAGTTTAATAGACTTCAGAAATAAGACTGGAGAAAAGTTTAAAAAATACAGATTGGAGTAGTAGTTAATAGACTCGGTACCTTCTGAGTTCAAAACAGTTGAAAAGAACCCAAAATAGAGGTACCCCAAAATAACCTCTGAGAGAATTAGATACCTTAAAGTTACCTCTCCTATACTCCCAAGAACTTTATTTTTGATTCAAAAGCCGTTATTCTTGCCCCTTGTTGATTTTATGTTATCTAGGGATTTCATTTCTATACTTCATCTTATCCTCTCTTTATTCTCACCATCCATATACTTATTTTCCTTCCATTTTCAACCACAAATTTCAGACTAAGCAAAGATAAAGCAATGAAAGAGTAAACAAGCTTTACTTGCTTTCATCACAAACATACTTTCAATATGGATGATTTCTAAACCACATTTTATTCATCAGCTTCTGTTTTCCTTGTGAAACAGCCCAAACTCAGTACCTTATTCCAGAAATTTTTTTTTACTAAAGATTTTATTAAGAATTTGGTAAGCCCAGTACTTGGGAGGCTGAAGCAGGAGAATGGCTAAGTCAAGGCCAGCCTAAACTACATAGTCCTTGTTTTAAAAGGCAAGGAAAAGGAAAAAAGAATTTGGGCACATTTTTTTCCCACTTTGATCAATATATAATAAAGCACAGTAGAAAGAACATGTGTATAGAGTTCAGGCCCTGGTAGCTACTGGCTGAGTTCATTCACTCAATTCCCTTTATATATCAATATTAAGACAGAATAATGCAATCATGTAAATAATTACAATGTATTTTGACACTGCAAGAATAGGGACATGTATAAAGTTCACGGAAGCACAAAATGTGGTCTTTAAACTCTGAAATTCTATTAATTTAATCTAAATTCCTATAATCATATTTTTAATTAAAAGGGAGTATTCACAGGCTGCAATCATTATTCAAAAGATACTGCCTAATAACTTAAAAATTTGAAACAGCTAACATGTATTAAAAATCTAGTATGTAAAAGGGATAGAAACTTTCTATACTTTGTCTCAAAAGTCACAGAAAATACCAAGGAGAAAATAGCATCAGGATTTTACAGATAGGAAAACAAAAGCTAAAAAAACCAAAAAAACCACCCCACCGAAGTTCAGAAAGACTAAAATAACTTACCTAAAGTTTCATATATACAGTAAGGAAAATAGGGATTCTTCGAATCCAGATCTTCTGATTCCAAAGCCTAATTCTCTTTCCACTAAATTACTTGTCTCTCATTTTCTTCCACTACATAAAAACAAAATTTTCAGAGATCACCTTAAGAGCACCCAAAAGAAAAGCTCTGAGACAGCCATTAAGGTGACAACTGATGGTGAGAACCTTTTTATAAACTAGTTTCTGCTGCACATACCCTCCATAATAAAATTCAAAGGTTACAAAACTTAAATATAACCAATATACAAAGGAATAGGTATGTGTGGCACGTATATACTGCGAACTAGTTTATAGAAACCAATGAGATTCTGAGTTTTCTTTCAACTGTTTTATCTTTACCTTTAGCACTGGGTTCCAACACAAATGACCAAGGAGAGCATGGTCCAGCTTATTTTAGTGTGTTAACATGTTGAATTCCACACAATTATTTAAAATACATACAATAGAATATGGGGACATGGAACAAAATATATGAAATGCTGTCAAATTTTGTGAAAATAAATGCCACATAAAACCACTGGATTTAGAATAGCATTGGCAACATTTAAGGCAATTTGAAGTAATGTAATACACAAGCTTATTTTTTCTTTGTAAGTCTCCCTAAATCATTTTTTGTAAATGTTTTTCCAAGATGCCATTTCAACCTGCGACTCTTCACAATATCCCTAAGAAATACGCTTTACAACAAGCAACAAAAGGAAAAATGTGTGTGTGTGTGTTCGCACAATCCAAAGCAGGTTAAGTAAAGAAATTTCAATCAAAACAAGCCGGTGGATTCAGGTGACGGGTTTTTCTTCAGATGTCTTTCATATTTAAAGAGTACGTATTCCCTTCACCCCGACCCCCAAATTTCAAGATTAGGAAAAATTAGCTCGAGGGTGCCCTCATTATTCAGCTCAGTGAAAGGTTTTCTAATACTGTGAGTCTGCCCCAGTCGCAATTAGCTCCAACAACGAAGCATCTATTTCAAAAAACCCAGGATTCGAATGTGCTGTATATACACACGTATATCCTCTCTTAAAAGAACGCGGCCCAAGCAGGAATCACACTAAAGCCAATCACTGACGTTTTGTAATCACAATTGCTCTGAGAAATGTGGAACTATCACCGCCATTTACGACCCCTCTGTAATCCCATTCTGGGATTCACTACGTTCTTTCAGCTCTCCCAGCCACACGCGGCAGGAACCCAAAACGCCGCAAAGTCGCAGGATCTTAACCTGCCCACTTCGCCCCAGAGGCCCCTTCCCCAAACGCAAACAACGCTCTTCTCTCCACGCTTCTCGCACGCAGCCGGCAGCCGAGGACTCGCCGCAAATCCACCGCCTCTTGGCTCGGGGGTGGGAGGGACGCCCCTCCCTCCTCCGCGGCCCCTCACGCCGCCGCCCGGGCTGTCAGGCCTGGCGCGGCCTCCTCAGGCCCCGCGCCCCTGGGGAAGGGGCCGCCCGCTTTGCCCAAGGGCTATTCTCCCTAGGCCTGCTGCAGCGGCGGCTCTCCTCGAGACACGGCCCAACAGGGGCGCCTGACCGGACTCTCCTACTCAGCGGAGTAAAGCTCAGGCGCGAGCCAGCTCCGCTCCCCTTCCCATCCTAAGGGTCCCCCAGCTGCTCCCGCCCCCGCCGTCTGCCCGCCGCCATTTTGTGCGCAGTCGCTGCGACACATACAATAGTCGGCCCGAACCTCACAGGAAAGGCTCAGGACCCCCTGCGCTTCGGGCCTCCGCCTTCCAGCCCCCTGCTCCCCACAAGACAGAGGTCCTACCTATGCCTACCCACTAACAGCCGGATCCTATTTGCGCCCCACACAGTCTAGCACTCAGCTTCCAGTCGCGACGCCGAAGAAGCTACCGCCTCCAGAGAGCTGCACGCATGCGCGCCCCTCAGCCCCGCCAAGCCCTGGTCGGCTCGCAGCGCCTGCGTATGACTGGTACCTTACTCTCCTGAGGCCGGGAGAGGGCGCGACTCCCTGCCTCCGGAAGGGGGCGCTCCCGCCGCGTGGTATGCCTGGAGCGGACTACCTTGTTTGTTCTGACACCACCCAAAGCTGCCTCATCCTATAAAATCTGTCTCACCTCCTGCACAGTTTTCCCTGATCATTTTTCCTCTCAAAAATAACATTGATTTGGCACTTAGTCATTGTACTTTTATTTTTTTTTTCAGGGGCGGGGGCTGAGACAAAGTCTTGCTATGTACTCCAGGCTGGCCTTGAAATCATGGTGATTAAGTGCTGGCATTACAGACATGCACGACTGTGCCAGGTCTAATCATAGTAACTTTTTATACATAAGGTTTAGCCTGTCCTTACCCTCTCACCTCCTATTTTTTTGCCCGTCCCTATAGCAATGATGTGATGTATATCATGATCTTTCACAATATCAAGAAATTGGAGTTCAGTGAAAACTTAGAGCTAAAAGCTTAACATTCTGAAATCCGTTTATATGTCATTACATAATAAAAATGTATTAGACATTGATAATCATCCATTAAAACCTTGGGTTCACACTTAACTTTGTAATGCTGTATATTGTGTACAATTTATAGCAGGGGCGTTTTAGTACAACCATGTTGTAAAGGACATTGTAATGTAAAGAAACTTTTAAAACTTTGAAAACTTGTAAGTCTGCCAGTATATTCAGGGTGAGAAAAGGCAGGCACAGCCTGTTCCCATTAGAGTGGCAAAACTCAGCTAGCCTTGGCACTCTAAGGCTAGCTGCAGCATTGTGAGATAAGTGTAACTTAGACAAAAGTGCACCTTGTTATATTAACCCATTCTAAGGTTTCAGGGAAATAGCGCCCAGAGATAGCTCGGCTCAGTTTAACATGGTGATTGATTCCTCCTACTCACGCTAGTCTTGACCTTCCTACTATAGAATAGAAAGCCCCTAATTAACTTGCCTGGACCAAAGACAAGACAATATGTAACCAACTATAGAAAGTCCTGTTAGCAGCCTTTTTAGTACTTTCTGCTAGCTTTTGGTATTTCCTGTTAACAACATATATAAGTGTTTCACTAACCCCAAAACAGGGCTGATGATTTGGAACTGTCTGCCAGCATCATAAAGCTATTTGCCATCCAAGTTGCTCAGTGCCAAGTATCTTCCATTCAGCTCAGTCCTGCTTTTCTGCAATACTTGTCACACTTTTTGCTAATTTTTAAAAATTTCTATTATAATCTTTTACTTTTTATTTTTTGGTACATTTTACATATACATAGTAACATTCATCATAGGAAGTTTGTACATGTATATATCTTACCCCCATACCCCTCTCCTCCCTTTTGTTTCCATTTTTCCTTCTTTTTCTAGTTCCTTCTTTCTTTTCTCCTTCCCCCCTCTCTAGTTTGTTCCCATTTGGTGGCACATGCCTGTAATCTCAGCACTCAGGAGGCTGAGGCAGGAGGATCATCATAAATTTGAGAGCACCCTCTACTACATATTGAGTTCAAGACCAACCTGGACTATATAGCCAGACCTTACTTAAAAAAAAGAAAAAAATGCTTTTTCAAAATTTACTATGAATGATGTTTAAGTATGCATTGAGTATATAAAGACCTACTAGAATAA
Organism: Hydrochoerus hydrochaeris; assembly: GCA_004027455.1. Lineage (NCBI taxonomy): Eukaryota > Metazoa > Chordata > Mammalia > Rodentia > Hydrochaeridae > Hydrochoerus > Hydrochoerus hydrochaeris. Next base: position 638,737 of record PVLA01000029.1, read on the forward strand.
AAGTATAAGCAATGAACATACAGTATGTTATTTGTAATTTGCTGTTTTATCATCTAATTTGATTAGAAAGTATTATTAAATGCAGACGTTAAAGATTGGAAAAGTAGTTTTACTTTTAGAAGTAATGAATAATAATCTATTTTTCTTAATTTGAATAGTTTATTCCTAAAAATTTTTCTTCAATGTTTTATCTTCTCAAAATGACTAGCCAATATAAATAATCATTGGAGAAAAATCTGGTAAAACTCATAACCCCTGCCTTCCAGATACCACACAAATCACACAACCCACTCTGCAGCATGCATCAGTTTTACCTCCTACCTATATGCACTTTAAGCATAGGAAAGGCCAAGAGTCAAGTCTTTTATAAAAGATATCTTACTGAACTTTCCTTCAAATAAAAAATCCTGTCTGGGTCAAGAAGCCAAAATCAAAAGCTCAACAAGCTTTTTCTAAACCCCATATAATCAGGTTAAAACTTTGATAAGCTTCTTTCCTACATCATTATGTTAATACAAATATACACAGATATGGTGTTTATATATATTAGGAAATGTTTTTTGTCTATTTAATGTTTCCAGTACTTAGGATCAAATCCAAGGCCTCATGCACTTTAGGCAAGCACTCAAACACTGAGCTGTACCTCTAGCCCCATTCTTTTTCCCCCAAAAATGCACACACTAGCCTTATACTTGATTTTTTTACTACCAACATTTCTCCAAGAGAATATCAGCTATTCTCTTATGCTATATTATTTTTTAATAATAGTATATAATATTCATAGTATAGTTACATGATCAATTAGTCAACCTGCTGTGAAACATTGAAGTTGTTTCTAGTCCTTTTGCTTCTACAAATATTATTATTATTATTATATTGGTACTGGGGATCGAACTCACAACTGTGTGCTTGCAAGGCAGGTACTTATGCCACTGAGCTAAATCCCCAGCCCCTACAAATATTATTTTTTACAAGCCAATTTACCAAATGATGCTGTAACTTCTAAGCTACAATCCCAGCAGTGGAACCTAGAGTGGCATTATCAGAATACTTTCAAAAAAGTTTATTCAAATTTTCCACTTCCACTAAATATGTAAGAAAATAACCATTTCGCTACAAACTTAGTTCTTTCTCTAAAACTCTGTAATACTTTAAATATTGTTGGACTTGTCTGTACTTTGAGGGTCTGATCCAGTTCATGTTTGAAATATTCTATCTGGTACTTTTTCTAAGCAATGTTCTGTAACAGGAACCTAGAGACTGGGCCTGTAGAAACCCAAGGGGTAACTAACAGCAGGATGCAGCTTGGCATATCTGTCTAGCTCTGCACACAAGTGTGTTAATCACGTGAAGAGTGACCATAATGCAAGGTTTATTAGGCCCCCCCCCATTCCTTTAAGACTTAGGACACAAGAGTAACTAAAGTAAGTTTCAGGATCTTCAGAGACATCTAATTGCCAGTTTTTTACACTGTTGAGTTCCAAATTCCCAGCAGCAAGTTTAGAAATCTTCCTTGTCCTAAGCCAGCAGCCACCTTGCATTCCAGGAAGTGAGAGCATTTACCCTCTGGTGGGAACTAAGGCTACCCTCTAAGAAGGAGCCAGCGTCTCATGAAAACCAAACTGCCCCCTCAAGTGATGATGGCTCTCCCAGAACCTCACAAAAACAGTCCTAAGACACCAAATAACCAGACCATGACTTGACCAGGATTACCCACATTGCCAGTTACACAAACCCCTAACCTTTACCTTTGCTCTCCCTTTCTAAAGAAAAAAAAAAAGCTGGCAGTCTCTGGAAGATTTTATTTTTATATATATTATTATATATTATAATATATTATATATATATTTTGTTGTTGTTGTTGTTGGTTTTTGTTTTTTTGGTATCAGTGATGGAACTCATGACTTCACACTTGCCAGGCAGGTGGTTATACCACTGAGCTAAATCTCCAGTCCTGGAAGGTATATTTTATATGTGTATGCATGAGCAGTAGTGGGAAACCAGGGCCTTTGCACTGATCTATATCCCCAGCCCTTTTTATTTTAAAATAGGGTCTTGCTAAATTACCTCAGCTGGGTTTGAATTTGAATACTCCTGTCTCAGCCTGTCAGAGTACTGGGATTATAGGCATGCACCACCACACCCAGCTCACAGCTGGTTTTGAACCTTTTCATCCGTGCTTGTCGGCATGGCTATGCTGATTAAAACTCCTTTGGTTCCCCTCACCACTGCTGGTCTCCTTGATTGGCTTTCTGTAACAGATGCCTGAGCTTTGTCTTTTAGGACTGCTAGAGCTGAAGTATTTGCTCTAAAACTCATGTAACAATTCTTCAAAACTTTTCTCTAGATATTTTATAATAAAAATTCTCTCGCCTAGCCAGGCATGGTGGTATACACCTGTAATCCCAGCACTAGGGAGGCTGAGGCAAAAAAGATCGCTGTGAGTTTGAGGCCAGCTTGAACTACACGGTGAGACCCTATCTAAAAAAAAAAAACTCTCTCCTCCACAATCAAATCCACTTCTCTGGAATTGGGAAAGTGACCTCTTAAATACCTTTCATTTATTTTGGCTTTATTTCCACAGGAGTTATCACCTTCCTACTTACCAAACACTTATTTCTTATTAGTTTTTTTATGTATCTCACTCCACTAGAATATGAGTTCCAAGAGGCTAGGGTTATTTTCTTATTTTCTTCATTGTGTGCCAAGAATGATAGTACATTCTTTAGTGAAAGAATAAATTGCTCTGATAGGTAAAAAAAATCATCTTTATGTGTATGTAATTACTTAACATCATTTCATATCTGCCAGCCAGATGCATTTTTTCATTTAAAAAACTCTTTCTCAGCTGAGAATGGTGGCATGCCCCTGCCATCCCAGCACTCTGGGAGGCTGAAGCAGGAGGATCCAGATTCAAACCCAGCCTGAGCAACTTAGCATACCCTGCCTCAAAATAAAAACTAAAAAAGGCTTGGGATGCAGCTCAGTGTGAAAACCTTGTGTTCAATTCCCAGGGGTGGGGAGAGGCTTCTCTTCATATTGTTTGCTCATATTGTATTTCTAATACGCTGATTGTCTCTTATGAGAAGGTAGTTCTTACTACATAGGGAATATTAATCCTTTATCATATGTTATAATTGGTTTTTCTCCATTAATATTTTGTTTCTGAGTATTTTGTATTATAAATACAAAATTTATAAATTTATAAATACAAAATACTCAGTATTATAAATTTTCATATAATCAAATCTATCAATTTTTTCCCTTTATGACTGGTGAGTTTTCTTTTTAGTTGAAGAAGCATCATCCTCTCCCCTAGAAGCATACACTCAAAATCATAAACAATTCTCCAAGGTTTTCTAAATTTTTGTTTAAGACTTTTTTCTTTATAGTACTGGGAATTGAAAACAGAGCCTTTACACTAAGCTACATCTTGAACCCTTTTAAAAATATTTTTATTTTGAGACAGGGTTTCACTAAGCCACTAAATTGCCCAAGATGGGCTCAAATTTGGATCCTCCTGTCTCAGTTTTCCAGAGTGCTAGGAACACTCTGGAATTGGGACACAGGTATAGCTTCACTTTTTTGGGTTTTTGCTTTGTTTTTTGAGACAGGGTCTCACTATATGGTATAGGCTGGCCTCGGCCTTGCCTCTGCAACCTAGGCCTCAAACTCACAGTGATCCTCCTGTCTTGCCTTCCCAAGTGCTGGGATTACAGGTATGCACCACCACACCTAGCCTACATTACATGTTTAACCCATCTAACATTTATTATTTCTATGATATGAAGTAGAGATCTATCTTCCTTTTCTTTGAAACAAAGCCATTCATAAAGTTTTCAGATGCTAAGTATTATTTCCCCCATAATTCAAATGTCTCCCCTTAAAAAACAAAAACTACTTTGTTTCCATATGTAAAAATAGATTTAAATAGATAATTGGCTTAATGATCTACTTGTTTACCCATGTGCCAGTGCCATTAATCGTTTACTAACTGACTCAATAAATATGCACTGTATATAGCTTTAATTTTCTATATATTATTATTTTGGGCATCCTAAAAATCCTGGCTGAGGACAGACTACTCCTCCTGAGGCTAGCCAATTTTTAGAATACAGCAAAGGGTTCAGCAAAAGCACACCTTCGATACACAAATTAATCTAGCGCCTTTGTCCTCTCCATCTCTGCATCCCAGCTTCTCATATCACCTAGGAGCAGGTACCAGGCAATTAGGAACCACCTCTTACGAGTCTAGAACCTGCCTAATTTACTCAAAGTTGCTGGCCTGAGCTGTTCACCCTGCTGTAAGCACAAATGAAAGCCTTTTCCTAGGCTCTCCCCTTTCTTGCTCTCACTCTGTTTGCACCTGACTGATACAGGTGTTTGCTCATGTGGCCCTGGGCAACGTGCAACGCCTTCTGTTAGTGAACTGTTTTCCTGAAACTCTCCTGTGTCTCCTCTTAATATCATATCTGGTTGTCTCACAAAAGAATACACAAGAAAATACTTCTTGAGGGCCCACTATGTGCTGGGAAGTATTCTAGACATCAACAAATAAAAGGCAAAACTAAGTCCTGCCTTCAGAATAGCATGTACAGCCATGATCAGAAAGACAGCAAATATACAGTATGTTCAATGGTGATAAATGTAATGAAAAAAACAAAGCAAAATCAGGACAGAGGTAATAAGGGCTCACAGAGGCTGCGGTTTGAAAGATAGTGGTAAATAAAGGCATCACTGCTGGATACAGTGGCACGAGCTTGTAATTCTAGCACTCTGATAGACTAAGGCAAGATTTGCAAGTTTGAGCCCAGACTGGGCAATTTAGCAACTTAGTGAGATCCTGTCTCAAAATAAAAAATAAAAAAGGGCTGGGGATGGAGCTCAGTGTGAAGGGCCTGGGTTCAATCCTTGGTACTGGGGAAGAAAGAAAAAGAGAGAGAAAAGAAGGAAGGAAGGCAGGGAAGAAAACAGGCAGGCAGAAAAGGGAGCAGGAAAAAAAAAGAAAGGCATCATTAAGAAGGCAGCATTTGAGCAGAAACCTGTCATGTGTGAACATGCAGTACAGACTCTGGGAAGAAGATTCCAGGTAGAGTGAACATCAAACATGAAAGCTCTGAGCTCGAAACCATCTTGGCAAACACCAAGAGGTCAAAGAAGCTGAAAGAGAATGAGAAAAGAAGACAGGAGATGAAGTAGAATGGACCTGTGACTATTTAATGGCTTTACTAGCCTGCTTGGGCCACCAATAAAAGTACAGCCCCATGTCATATAGCTTTTTCATTAACAATGGACTGTGTATCAGACATTGGTTCTGTAAGATTATAATGGAGCTGAGAACTGCCTAGTGATATAGTACCTGCTATGGTATCATAAACTAAGGCATTGCTTACATTTGTGGTGATGCTAATATAAACCCACCCACTACTCTGTCAATTATAAAAACAGCATGTGCTGGTGTGGTGGTGCACACCTAAAATCCCAACACTTGAGAGGGTGAAGCAGGAGGATCACTGCAAGTTTGAGGTCAGCCTGGGCTACATAATGAGTTCAAGTTCAGTCTGAACTATATAGCAAGACCTTGTCTCACACAAGAAAAAACAGCATGTACAATTATGTGTAGTACAAATACAATATGTGAAGATGATAATAAATTACTATGTTACTGATTTATGTACATACTACACTTATTACTGTTATTTTAACATACTATATTCTACTCACAGCAGCCTCATGTTTACCATGTTTCTTCATTGCATTGAGGCCACTTCTAGTGACTGACCTATACCATGTAGGTTTGTGTAAGCAAACACAATGATGCTCACGCAATGATAAAATCACCTAATGACACATTTTTAACAACATATCCCCATTGTTAATGATATAGGACTGTAATTTTTTCTCAGTTCTAGAGTCTGCAAGCCCATGGTCAAGGTCACAGCAGATTTGGCTTTTCCTGACACCCTCTCCCTGGCTTGCAGCTGGCAGCTTTCTCTGCATCCTCACAGGGCCTCTCCTCTGTGCACGTGCCTCCTGAGTGTGTCTTCCTCTTCTTATAAGGACATCAATCACATTGAAATTAGAGCCCAAGACCTTATTTAACCTTACCCATTTTTTAAAAAGCTAAATCTCCAAATATAGCCACATCTTGAGGGGCAATAGGATTTAGAGCTTGAACATGTAAATTTGGGTGAGAAATACACAATTCAGTTCATAACATTTTGAAACTTTTGTTTTTACTCTGAATGAGATGAGAGGGTTTTGAGCAAAGGAATATCACAACTTACATTACACTGAATACTCATTCTATGCCACTGTTCTAAATAGTGAAAGGTAGGGCAGTAAACAAAACTCAAGTCCTGCCTTCATAGACTATATACTTTAGTGAAAGGAAACCACAAATAAACATACAATACAATAATGTAAAACAAAGAAAATGCAACAGGAAAGGAGCAATGATGAGATGGGGCAAGGGAATGCTTTAAAGTGGAGTCAGAGAAGTATTCTCCAATGAGTATGTCTCTGAGAAGAGACAGAAAGATGGAGAAGCCATGCAGATATGTTGAAGAAAATCTTTTTTTTTTTTTAACTTTCTTGAGACAGGGTCTTGCTATTAAGCTCAGGCTGATCTCAAACATATGATCCTCTTGCCTTAGTTTCCCAAGTGCTGGGATTACACGTATACACTACCATGTCTGCATGAAAGGAAAGCTTTGGAACAGGAGGATCAAGTGTCAAGACACTGGGACTGACAAGAAGGCTGGTCCAGCTGAGGAAGAGTGAAGGAAAGCAAGGACCAGATAAGGATGACAAAGTTGTAAAGGGCCAGATTCTGCAAAACATCATAGGCCACTGAAGGAAGGCAATGTATAACATTGAATGAAACATTTAGAAATCATGAGTCATTTCTCTAGCCCCTTCTTCAATACTGAAATTCACTCAATTTCAGTTTTATTACATGTGAAAGGCAGAGAGGAAGAACTAGATTAGCTTGTCTATAATATGTAAGTCTGGCAATTGCTTGTATACCAGAAGACACTCATTAAAAGTTATGGCATTTATAAGGAAAATATTTTTTATCATAGTCTACTATATCTCTAATACTCCAAACTTTTATGCCTTCTAGTCACTTTGGACTATTTCAAAAAATCCTCATTCTCATCAGAGAATATCAATATTACTGACAAAGGAAAAAAGATATTCTCCTCTCATCACCTTTTAACCATTACTCTTTTCTATAATTTCCCACCTTTTTCCTTCATCCACCCTGTTTGCTGATTGGCCAGACAACAAGAATCAAATAGCTTCATCCAGAGCTTAGCACAGTCACAGCTCAGTGCCTAACACACTGAGAAAACAAGTAAGTCATCACAAACTTTCTCTTGTGATGTTAACATAAACGGAGTTTTGTCTCAATGACATAAAAGCATCTTATCAGCATTTCATTGCAAGTGCATGCATCTTAATAGGGTTTGGGGCAACTTCCATGTTTCTTCTGTCTTTAGATTCTGCATCTAGGAACTAGAAGCCAAATGTGGTGGTGCACATCTATAATCCCAGCATTTTAGAAGCCAGAGCGGGAGTATCACTAGTTTGAGTCTGAGCCCAGTCTGGAAAACTTAAGTGATTTAAGACCCTGCCTCAAAATAAAAAGTGAAAAAGGGCCAGGGATATATGTCAGTGCAAAGGCCCTAGGTTCAATGCCAAGTACACACACACACACACACACACACACACACACACAATCTAGGTATTGGGATAGACAGAGGGTCATGATGAAAAGTAATCCTAAAATTTATATTTTATAAAAGCATATATCAAGAAAACTCAGTTCTTATCAAGCCTTGAATTTGCATATTATAAGGTGAACTCTGGCATAACAAATAGAAATTTAGAAACTAACTCAAGAAAATGAGCAATTGCTTCTCTAGGGTTTTACCAAAGTTAATGCAATGGTGACCTCTTGTTAAGGTGTTTTTTAAAAAATATGTTCACGAATTTCTTTGAAATGTTTTAAGAGTTACAGCTTATTCCCTTCCCTGCATGGGAGATAAACTTATTTTTTAATAAAGAAAATGTGGCAGAAGTGACATTATATGAGTCTCACAGCTCTGTCATAAACATGAGAGTCGCTGCTTTACTCTTTTCTCCCTTGGATTACTTACCTTAGAAACAGCCAGCTCCAGGCCATCAGGCTAACCAAACAGCCTCACCAAAACCCCATAAGAGGAAGAATTAAAGCTTGTTAGTGGAAGCAAACCTTATAGCACCCATACCACAGCAGGGTAATATTTGTATCACTGAAAATTCTAAAAGGTTCGCCATCACTGTACTATGCCAACAATCACCATCATATGGCCAGCCACTTAGCCACTTTGAAGAAAGACATTCAGCCCTAATTAAGTCTTAAGATGACTAAACCCTAACTAAGTACACAGCCTTAAGAGAGAAAATGAGCAAAAAATTCATGGTCCACAGAAATGGTAAGGATAAAAATTTTATATTTTTTTGTTTTTTATTTATTTTTGACACAGGGTCAGTGCTGTTTAGGCTGGCTTTGAGTCCACTAAGTCACTCAGGCTGGCCTTGAACTCACTGTAATCCTTCTGCCTCAGCCTCTCCAGTGCTGGAATTATAGGCATGCACCACCACACCCAGATACATTGCTGTTTTAAACTATTAAGTACTGCAATAACTTTTATACAGTAGTACATAAGTAATACTCTTCTCCGAAGATAAAGGAGTGTATTCCTTAAAAACATGTCTCAGAATCATGATAGGTAATGAACTGAGATCGAAAAATAATATAGTTTTGTTTGAGCTGTCATTTAAGCAATACTGTTACAGTTTATACCTAGAAGTTCCCCTAAAGCCTCATGCACTCATTAGTCCACTGATGAATTTATAGCTAAATGTGATCTTCAGAGGTGAAGCCAGGTTGGAGGAGGTGGGTCACTGATGGTGTGGCCTGGAAGGATATAACTCCCTTCTTCCTCCTTGGCCTGTTCTCTCTGCTTCCTGCCTGCCCTGCCAGGAGTTGTCTCTACTCTCCTGTGCCCCTTTGCCATGCTGCTCTGCCTTGGAGCCAGCTTGACTATGGACTGAAAACCTCTACAAACTGTGAGACAAAAGAAGGTACAGGTACAGGGGGTTGTCCTCCTTTAAGTTACAGGTATCGGGGATTGTCTCTCACAATAACAGAGACAAATATTAATAACATTTCCCCAAGGAAAAAAAATACTAATCCTTTACCTGGGGGATTATAATCTATGAGCCCCTTACACTGATATAGCACTGTATATAGAGTCCACATAGTATTTATAAAAGCAAGTCAAGAAAGAGATCTAACTCAAGAATGGAAGTACAAGGAGTCCCATGGATATGGCTTCCTAGAAAATCAACCCATAACTAGTGAAAATTATTTTTAAGATAACTACTTAAAGTATCTATAAACTGTAGATTAGAGAACTGACTTCCAGAGAGGCAAGTTGAGGAAATCGAAGGCTATCTGGAGTTGTGTTCACATATCAGGGTTTTCACCCCAAAGCAGGCCACTGTCTCTAATACCAGTGGTAGAATACAGGCTCAGAGATTTTTCCCAGAGGAAAAGTTCAGAAAAACAAAGAACTCAGGGTCCTCTCAGTTAACCAGCAGCCCACCAGCCACGGACAGCTAGTAATACGGCACCACAAGATCATAAACTTTTAGCATTGTTATGTGATTTTTAGTGATATTTTTCATGAGAATTGTACATGTTCAAATACAAACTGCATAGGACACAATGGAATGCTGTGTAGGGAAGGGCCCAGTGCACTGCTATCTCCTGTACCTGCCACTGGCAGTCAGTTAAATCTAAACTGTGTGTATCTGATATTAAATGCACTGTGCAACTTAGCAAGTAAAACTCAGCTGTTACTGAGAACAGTATTTCAACCTACCCATACATGGATGCCTCTAAGACATTTATTATTGTTTAGCAGACATTTCTTAATTATTAAATTTGAGCTTGAGTTATTTTGTGACATAATTTAATAAATTAATACAAAATTTTGTTACAGGTCTACATTAACTACATCAGATACTATATTACATACTACATTTTATATGTGGCCCAGGACATTTCCTCTTTGCTCTTTGTGGCCAGGTAAATGGTAAAGCGTAACGCCTTGGTGTAGAACAGAACTGCAGGGAAGCCTGTTATAGCTTGGCATAACTGACACCATCTTGAGCTCTGCATTTAACTAGTGTCCTGTTTTGACCCAGGAAAATAGAAAATTACTCAGAATATAAGTCCCATAAAAAAGCAAAATAAACTGTACCCATAAGAAAAAAATTAACCTGCTCAACAAAAGAAGCAATTAATGTAAGATTCTAGCTAAACTGTTTCCAACAGGATGTCTTTTTGTGATTCTTTGTTTAAATGCGCTGTAATTTTCCAGTTCAGGGCTATTTGGTGAGATTCTGAAATGGGGTCCATGTGAGTGGTGGCTGAGCTCAGCAAATTAAATTCCAACTTTATCAATTTGACTGCTTAGATTCCTATATTGTTTAAGAACCCACTTCATTTGGGGATTCATCCAGGGTGGATCCCTATTTAGGGATTTATGGGATCCAAGCCTCTTTTTGAGGAGAATTATTCCTTACGGGGATTGCTGAGAGATGTTCCTTGCCCCCAGGAATCTTCATTTCAAAGAGAAACCAAAACCAAAACCAAAACTCTGGATACTAATTTGGAGCAAGCAGTGCAGATCCTTACCGGTAAGATTGTTTTAGTTTTTGTTGTGGTGCCCCTTGAGAATCCTTAGAGATGTTAGACACAACATTAAAGTCTCCAATACTGTTCTAGGACCAAGTCCTTGGCTGAGACTTGTTGGCCATGGGGTCAAGCTAGTTCGTGGTGTCAGTCTGTTAGTCTCTGTCTTTGTTTTGTTAATCTTGTTTGTCACTGGTTTAATGTTTGTTATTCATCTGTTATTCATGTGATTGGGTCAGTCTGCTTTTGCTTTTTGTTGCCCCTACAATGTGTTCTTAATCATTTTCAGCAATTTTGTTCGAGAGCCTCTTCCTATGGTGAACCTGTTTACTCAGGGAAGCTCCAAACTTTTTTGTAAATTTAAATGGCCCACTTTTGGAGTCTCTTGGCCTCCAGAAGGCCTCTCTTTTTGTTAGCAGGTCTACCTCAACTCTCTAAAAAACAACAGCACTGCTACTGCAGCTGCCACTGCTGTGGGTACCTCATCCAGTGGGTCTTCTGGTGAGCGGGGGTACTCACCCCCGCCTGCAGGCCCCACACCCTGAAACCTGAGGCCCAGACATCTGTCTCTGGGCTCCCACTGCAGAGAATAGCTTGGTTCCCCTTCCTCCTCCCCAGTACTGAGTAATCAACCCAAGTACCACACCTTAACCGTTTCCTGCCCAGCAACTCCTGGTCCAGCAACAACAGCACAAGTCATAAAAAGGCGGCCACCTTTTTATCAGATCAGATCTGGTGTCAAAGCCAAAGCCCATGCCATGCAGCAGGGACAATGGTGGCTTCCAGTTCTCCAGGGCCAAGAGCATGGGCAGCAGTGTGGCTTCCCTGGTGGACATGAGTCCAGTTGGCTATAGAACCCCTTTTCTGGGCTTCTGCCCCAGGCCTCTTACTCACTCTATCCAAGGTAAGGAGGCTCTTCTAAGGTTTCACTGGACTCGGACTAGCTTGGGTGCTTTTAAAAGCAGCTGCTTAAAAACTGACTAATCTGTCTAAAGAGGTAAGTTAGGGACCTGACAAGGCTCCATCCACATTCTTAGAGTGCCTCCTAGAGACATATCATATTTATACACCTATTGGTCTGGAGGCACCTAAAAATAGATGTGCCCCAAATATCGTGTTTGTTTCCCAGTTGGCCCCAGATATTAGAAAAAAAGCTTCAAAGGCTAAAAGAATTCAAAGGTAAAGCACTCTCAGAGTTAGTGGAGATAGCCCAAAAGGTCTTCAACAATCAAAAAGATCCACAGGACTTAAAACCTGGACTGAGTTAGAGGAACAAGCTTTCAGTGATTTAAAACAGGCTCTCATAAATGCTCCAGACCTCGCTTTTCCTGACTTAGCCAAACCTTTCTAATTGCATGTGGCCTAGAGTCATAAGATCACCTAGAATCTTAAAAGAGGCCTGTCACCTATCTTTCCTGGCAATTAGACTTCACAGCTGCAGGGTAACCAAATTGCCTACAGACACCTGCAGCCATCACAACCAAGAAAGCCTCTAAGTTGACTCTTGGCCAGAGACTCCAGATAGTGGTCCCACATGTTGTATAGACACTATTACAGTCATCTCCCAATAGATGCCTTTCCAACACTTGCATTGTCTAGTACCAAGCCCTTTTACCAGATACTGACTGCATCGAGTTCCTATGTACTTCTGCCCTCAACCCAGTGACTCTCCTGGATGATGACTGATGTCCTGCTTGCCCAGCCTAAAGCCATCCTTTTCACAGACGACAGCAGTTACCTCCTCCAAGGTACTTGAGTGGCAGGAGCTACAATGACCACCGAAACTGAGGTAATATGGGCCTAAGCTTTAGGGTCAAAAACTTCACCTCAGTGGGCAAAACTGATAACCCTTACTCAAGCCCTAAATGGAGACAAACAGTTGATATGCTTTTGCTACCATCCATGTGCATGTGGCCATTTATCAGAAAAGAAGACTAATAACCTCAGCAGGGACAAAGATCAAGAATGTCCTGGAGTCATTTGGTTGTCCTGAAAGGTTGCCATTTTACACTGTTTGGGGCACCAATGAGAAGACACTCCAATAGCTCATAAAAATACCCTCCTTGAGGTGGCACTAAAACCAGGGGGCCTATTACACTCCTCCCAGCTCTCTCACCACCCATGCTACTCAAGTCATCCTATTCAGATTCAGATTTGAGACCAGCCAAGAGCCTAGAAGCCCAACTTTCTCCAGAAGGCTGGCTGGCAAATGGTTGGGCCCCCAGCTCAGCCAGGAGACCCATCGGGCCACTCACTTGGGGAAACCAAATTGGCCAAGTTATCTTGCCTGACTAAAGAGATCAGCCAAAAATGCCCACAGTGTCTTCAAGTGAACCCTAAGCTGGTCACCACTGATGTTCAAAAGAGACAATAAAGACTTAGCCCTAAAGACCACTGAGAGATAGACTTTGCAAAAATGGGCCCGGGAAGAGGGAGACATAAATATCTCTTAGTTCTCCATAGACACATTCACTGGGTGGACTAAAGGCTTTGCCATTTGGACTAACTCAGCTTTCATCATAGCTAAAAAAAACTTCTCTGTGAGATAGTGCCTCAATTCGGTTTGCTCACCTCCTTGGGATCCAACAATGGCTCAGCTTTCATAGGTCAGATCACTCAAAATTTAGCTGCAGCTTTAAAAATCAATTAGAAATTACATTGTACCTACTGGCCTCAAAGTTCAGGGCAAGTAAAAAAAAATAAACAGAGCCATAATGGAAACTATTTCAAAACTGACTTTTGGGACTGGCAAAAACTGGGTAAGTCTCCTTCCTTTTGCCCTTCTGCATGTGCGATGTATCCCCTCTCTCCAGGACATTAGTCTTTTCGAGGCAATGGATGGACGGCCAACTGCCCTCTTTGATTCCCCATGTCCAAGATGATAAGTTGGCTGCTGTCACTAATGGGGAACTTGTTAAGTCCTTACAGGCTCTTCAGCTTTTTCTGCACTCCACTGACCCACCCACCGCTTGTTCTGGGGCCACCAGAACAATACCTGTTGGCCCCCTGGCAGCCCAACCTGGTGATTAAATTTACATCAAAAGGAGACAGCCCACATCCCTGGGCACCCACTGGGAAGGACCCAATACAGTCACCCTGAGTACCGCCATGGCCATCAAGGTTGCCAGAAAGACCCATTAGATTCATCACTCCCACTTTAAGCCTGCAAAACCAGAGACTCCAACTAAGTGGACTAAAAGTAAAACTCCAAAGATGCAGGCCCTAAGTCTGTTTGTATGTATAGCTAATATCAAACCCAGATGGTAAATACCTCAAACCTTGATTCTGGTTCTTCATACTGGTGGGGACAGGGACCAAAGTCCCTCACTTTGGGAAACATTCAGGACTCTAGACTTTATATTCAGTCTGTAAATTTCCCCTTAAAGTGCTCCCCATTTCAAATTAACTGTAATTCAAATGTCTCTCACCCCCTTAACCAACATTTAGTCTCCCTGCTGGGAACTTGGTTTACCTGTACAAACAGCCTCACCCCTTGCACTCATCTGACTGTCTTTACTGGACCTGACCCTGAACTCTGTATCTTAACTCATGTTCTTCCCCAAGTGTACTGGTATTCTAAAAAAAAAAAAAAGAAAGAGAGAAAAGAAAAGAAATGAAAAGAAACATGGGGTTACCCAACCTCACAAGAAAAAAAGAGGGCCCCAGTCCCAATTCCTGTCCTTTTGGAATTAAGAATAGCTGGTTCCACAGCACTAAAAACCACAGCCCTTATTGTAGGAGACCAAAATTACCAGATACAAAGCCAAAAAAAACAGATTGTGATCTAGGCACACTTAAACAAAATGTTCATTACCTAGAGGAGTCTCTAAACTCCCTAGCTAAGATGGTCCTTCAAAACCAGCAAGGTCTAAACCTCCTATTCTTAAAACAGGGGGGGTCTATGCCTAGCTCTTGGTAAATATTGTTGTTTTTAGTTATTAAAAACAGTCTTAATCAGTCAAAAAGTGCCTAGCTGATAAAAAACAAAATAAAAAACATCGTCAACAGAATTAATATAAAAGTTTGTTCTCCACCACCCCATGGCTGACCACCTTACTTTCAGCTCTGACAGGACCCCTGATTTTCTTCCTGCTGGCCATTACTATTGGTCCCTGCATGATAACTGTTTAATGCCTTATATCCAAAGTCGTGTCCAATCTCTTAAGATGACTTTTTAAAAAATGACCAAGAATCAAGGATTTGATTCATGTACTAAAACCAGTGGGAAATGTTGTAGCTTGGCATAACTGATGCCATCTTGAGTTCTGCATTTAACTACTATCCTGTATTTGACCCAGGAAAATAGAAAATTACTCAGGATGTAAGTCCCACAAAAAAGCAAAATAATTAACCTGCTCAACAAAGAAGCAAGATACAGATGTCAACCAAAAATTAATGTAAGATTCTAGCTAAACTGTTTCCAACAGGATGTCTTTTTGTGATTCTCTGTTTAGAAGCTCTATAATTTTCCAGCTCAAGGCAACTCCGTGAAATTCTAAAATTTCTACAGCTAAATCTTAAACATTAGCCCCTTCCCAAAATGTTGCCTCTGCTGCCCTGTGTGGAGAGGAAACAAAACTTAGCATGGGATTGGCATCTTCAGGTGGCTGCGATCAAGGCACAGAATCCAAAGGGGCAAAGTTGGCTGGGGGCAAACACTGCAGAGTGTTCCTTCTGTGGTCCATGGGGATAGGTTCTGTCTGTGGTCTGTGAAGGCAGATCCAGTTTTTGTTTTTGAGACAGGATTACCGGAGTGCACCACCACACCTGGTTTTCAGGAATAATTTTTGAGAACAGCCTCTGATGTTTGTTCTATTTCCAGAGGGCTTGGCTTTGCTTTCTCTTTCATTAATTCTTGCTGGCAAACTTGGTGCTCCACAGTTTAGTTGATTGGAGAAAGCTGGCTAACTTCTTAACATCTTATCTGATTTCTCCATTGTCTCTGACACCAGGTGTGTGGTGGGTTCCTAAACAATATAAGAATCTAAGCAGTCAAATTGATGAAGTTGGGATTTCATTTGCTGAGCTGAGCGACCACTCTGTAGAACAACTACAAAACTGCTCTACCTCAGAGTTTCTAACGTTACCCTCTCACAATCACTGGGTGAGAGACAGCCACAGAATAGAGATGCAGAGAAGGTGTGGGCTAAACATAGACCCCTGAGAAATTTAAGCTCAGGACAGGAAAGAAACAAGCCCCATGCTCTAAGATCAGGAACCAGGCCTAGCAAGTGTGGCTTTCAGAGGCAGCTGGATCTAGAAAGTGCTCGCATTAAGTCCACAAGTCTGCTCAACCCCTGGGCTGCTGCCTACAGCCAGCAGAGACTAGGGGGTCTGATTTCTTTTCCCATCTATCAACATTAGCAAGGACACACTTAGACTTGGACAGTCACCATAGTCTGGGGTGACTGAATAGAGGGACCTTTGGAGGAGAGTTTGGGGCAGCCCAGAAACCCACAGGTAACAAAAATCATGACTTGCTAGATTACAAGACTAGAGATTCAGGGGTAGAAGGATCTTAAAAAACAGGAATTTTTTTTTTTTTTACTCAATTTTGTATCCTTTTCCTTCACTGTTTTTTTTTGGGGGGGGGCTGGGGTGGTTTATTTTCTCCTTTTTCTTTTCCTTTTCTCCTTTTAATTCTTTTTTACTTATTTTTTCTTTATTTTGCTCTTTTTCTTTATTCTTTGCTGTTTCTTTTATCTAACACTATTAAGTTCCTCTTATACTTCAATAGGGTCCTTTATCTCACTTTTCTCTCTTCCTTTCCATCTTCCATTGATTGATTAAATTTTCAAATTCTACTTTTTTCAGTCTTTGGGTCCTGACCCACTTTACACTTACTAGTACAGTCATTAAGCTTTATGAATTTTATACAGTCAGTTAACTCTATGTGATTACTGTTGAATATTGTTCTATTATTAGTAAAGGTATTTTGCATTACCAGATATACACTGCATGTCAAAATTTTGTCTTAGTGTTTATGCTTTATAGATCTCATATGGGTAAGTGTGGTATATTACTGATTCTTAGGGTATGTCAAAATATAGTTTGTCTTTGATGCTATTATGGTTATTTAATTTACTGCTATCGCTAAGATGACAGAGTTGTTGCTACAGTTTTTCTGTATGCTAATACCTGGATTGCCTTTGTGTTATTAACAATACTGTGACCCATTCCCAGGGAACTAGATGCTGGGCCAAGTATACTGCAGTTTCCCCTTCCCCATGAATGAAGGTAGTTAAGATTCCAGGTGAGAGGAGAAGGCCCAAAATGCATCACTGAAAAAACAGCCACTAACCTCTTTAGGTCTCCATATTAGCAACAAAGTCTTTCTCTATAATAAATCAACAAACCTCAGCATAAAAATGAAAAACAATAAAACATGAAAACACAAAATAATAAAGTGTCTCCAAAAATTCCCAATTTCTCCGAAGCTGATCCATGGAATACTGAGGGGGAGGAAATCAAAAGTCACAAAGCCAAATTATTCAAAAGGATAACAGAGGAGAATAAAGAAAGGAGAGAAAGAAAACAAAACAAAAACCAGATCCATAAGGCACTTGGCAAGAGCAATGAAGATTTAACTAAACAGATAATGGGTTTAATAAACAAAATGATCAGCAAGTTTACAAAAGACATTAATGTAGCTGAGCACAGTGGTGCAATCCTGTAATCCCAGCAGTTTGGAGGCTGAGGCAGGAGAACTGTTGCAATTCTGAGACCAACCTGGGCTACAAAGTGAACCTAAGGCCAGCCTGAACTGCACAGCAAGACCCTGTCTCAAAAAGACATTAACGAAAAGCTAGTTGAGCTAAACAAAATGGTAAGAAAACAAGAACAACCATTTTAACAAAGAATTAAAAGTCCATGAGTAGATACTAAACAGAAATTTCAGAGAATAAAAGTATTGAAAGTATGGCTAGTAAAAGCTATCCAATGTAAGGACAGAGTGTGAGTACTAGAACACAGAGCTGCTATCAGAGATCAATTATTCTGAGACACTTTAAAATTATAAGAGACTATGAAAAATGGATCCAATAATTAATAGATAATATATTCTAGAAAGAGATAATGAAACTAACAATGTCAAAGTGTCTAATAGAATGACTGTACCAGGCAGGGTGAATACTTAAGTAAAAGGGGGAAAAAAGGGGAATCAGCAACAGGAATACAATGCAATGACAGGAATAAGTCAATATACTTGGGTAAAAATGCTCAATGAGAATGGTCTCAATTCCGAAAAAACAAACAAACAAACAAACAAAAAACACCCCATATCCCTACAAAGGAACATGAATTTAATTGAATCAGACTTTAGAGACAATATATATGCCTCAGAGCATGGTCAAAATAAGATCATAATGCAATTAATTAAACCTTAAAGCTGGATGCAATAGCAAAAGATACAATTCAATAGAGATCAGAGATGGTGAAAAAGAGCCTCAATAGGGCACTGTTATCCTAGGGTGACTTTGTGCACTTTAAGACTTCGACCTCTGAGCAGCAACAGCTGAGGGAAACAGACTTGATCAAAATAGTTCAGCCAAATCTCTAAACAAATGAACAACAATGAAAACAACTCCCAAGGCAGAGGGAGAATCAGTGTTCATGATCTAAGATGTCCAGAACTTAAGATTTTCCCAGAACCAAAACTTAGAAGACACGCAAGAAAACAAGAAAATATAACCTGCAAGGACAAAAAAAGAGGCAAAAGAATCCACCTGTGAACGTGTGCAGATACTGGATTTAACAAAGATGTCATAGTACCCACTGTAAGTATATTGAAAGAAAGAAAAGAAATCATGATAAAAGAAGTATAAAGAAAAAAGGTATGATGATAGTGTTGCAACAAATAAAGAATATCAACAAAAAGAAAGACATGATTGCTGGCTTCACCTCTAGAACTTCTGATTCAGTATGTCTAAAGATTACAATTTGAGAGTCCTCTAGCCAATTAGGCCTCTTTGAACTGCTGAAATACCACAATAGTGAGCAGCAGCTGCTATTTTTGCCTTCCCACCACTTATCCTTTCTTCCCTTAATCAAACCATTTTTCAGAGGAGGACTTCCAAGTAAATGAAGTGTGGGGCTGAACTGATTACCCAGACAACAGGACACACAACCCAGGCCTGACCAGTCAGCGTATTTCATTTCCATGGTCTTGGCAATTGACTCAGGAATGGGAAGACAGTCAATCAGAATGCTCCTGGGGGGTTTTCTACCAGTTATTAGAAAAAATACTCTCTTCTTGTTAAGGTTGCAAAATAAATAAGACATAAGTCAGACTTCTGGTGGTTTTCATCATTACCCAAGAAAAAAACCTGCTAGAGACAAAAGGAGGACTTGGATGACATCACTTGAGCCCTGAGATCCAACTATGTCCAAACTCAGATTATTCTGCATCCTTTCCTATTCTGTGTATCTATAAATTCTGGTTTTGCTTAACTCACCTTGAGTATTTATCATTTACAAGCAGAATCCTGAAGAACACAGACACTGATGACAAAGGTGGCAATGATAGACCTTAAAATATGAAAAACATTGAGGGTCCCTCTATTTCTAAATGAGAAGTAGCCACCCTTAGCCTATAGTTCCAAAGGAGCTGTGAAACCAGACACGGTGGTACAAGCTTGTAATCCCATTCTCTGAGATGATGAGCATGAGCGTGGGCGGGAGGATGACATGGGAGGATTGAGGATTGCAAGTGAAAGCCCAGCCTGAGCAATTTAGAGACTTAACAAGATCTTGTTTAAAAATTAATACATTTTTAAAAATAAGTAAATTTAAAAGGCTGGTAATTTAGCTCAGTATAAAGGCCCTGGGTTTAATTCTCATACCGTAAAAAACAAAGGCGGGAGGTATGTGTGTGGTAAAAGTGCTATAATTTAGATAACAGATTTTGTGCTTAACCTAAAGGTTTAAATCCTTTTCAGAAATATTTTGTCATAAGTGAAATAAACCAGACTCACATTTGTAAATATTGTATTCTCTCTCTAGAATAAAAATAAAAACTGCAAGAGTAATAAGATCCAAAATGTATAATAGATAATGTAATAATGAAAGGGAAAAAAAGTGTTCTAAATGATACAACTATGTGTATGTGGTTTTTTGTTGTTATTGTTGTTGTTGTTTGTCTTTTTGAGACAGGGTCTCATTATGCAGTTCAGGCTGGCCTTGAGCTCGCTTTGCAGTCCAGGCTGGACTGGAACTCACAATGATCCTCCTGCCTCTGCCTCCCAAGTGCTGGGATTACAGGTGTGAGCCACCACGCCCGGCTAACTGTATGTATGTTTAAGTATGCAAGATAGATAACATATTACTAAGTTTTTGTTAGTTCATCAAACAGAATAGTTTGTGCTGTCATTGTTGGTCTATCCACTTATTATGCTTTGATTTTGTAACTTGAACAACTACTTCTAAAATAATACGTAATTTACCAACTAGTGATTTCTACTTTTTTAAAAAAATTCTGTATTCCCACCCTTTTTTCTGCTTTGCTTTTTTTTCTCTAAATAAAAAAAAAATTTTTTTTTGGTACCAGGAATCAAATTCATGACCTATTGCTTGCCAGGCAGGTGTTGGGCCACTGAGCTATATCCCTAGCCCCCAGAAATATTTTAGATATTTGCACAGCACTTAAATTGATCCAACCAGACTAAGGGAAAAGACTCTATTTCCTTTTAGTAAAAAGCACCTCCCTGTGTGTATCCCAAGTTATCACCAATGAAATCTCTGTCCTCATAGGCAGCTATTTTGCAACAACAAAGAGCTAACCGTGGGGTGAAGTCTCCATTGAGAATAACAGAATAAAGATAGGAATGAACCTGGGCCTATATGTGATGACATAATTGAGCCATTGCTAATCTTTGCCAGTGTGAAGTCTACCCTTCCTCTGACTTCTTGTTATGGAAGACAACGAATTTATTGTTTGTATTAGGATCTTTGGTAACTTGTAATAAAAAATATCATAACTCATATAACTAGCTATTTCTGACATCTACTCCTTGCAAGAAACAAGCTTCAGTTCAAGTCATTCCATGTGACAGCCAAAAGAAAAGACCAGATTCTTTAGTGCCTACAGCCTAACATGGATGTGAGTCACATAATCACTAGTTCTGTATGACTGCAGAAGTCAAAATTTCTGCCAAACTAAATTAAAGTAGGAGATAAGATGAGAGATATAATTAGAATCTAGGAAGATCCAAATAACTACAATGGCTCAAAGGACCATGGTCTCTCATGCATCCTCCTATCCCACCCCCAAGTACTCTACATGGGACAAAAGTAAATATCATGTGGTAATGAATCATTCCCTAAGATCATACAGGGATGAGGGGCAAATAAGCAGTTGTGCATCAAGGATGTCCCAAGACCTAAGTCAAGACTGAGGCTGTTAAATTGTGGAAAGAACTGTATCTTCTCTTCCTTTGGGCTAGCAAAAGGCAGAGAACTCAGCCTGAGTGGTGAAAACAAACATGAGAAAGAGCTTAAGAGAAAGAGGTCTATTCTGAAGGAACTGAAATGGCATTCACATTAAGTACCAATGGGAATGTAATCCTTCTAGAAGGCTATTTATTTATTTAATGTCTTTGAGACAGGATCTTGCTATGCAGATGAGCCTGGCCTTCAGCTCACTTTGTAGACCAGGCTGGTCTTCAATTTGCAATGATTCATCCTGCTGCAGCCTCCTGAGTGCTGAGATTACAGGAATGTGCCACCACACCCAGATAGAAAGCAATTTAGCTTAACAAAACATTTTTAAAAATATCTCTTCCCTGGTTGTAACAATTTTATGACTAGGAATTGATCCTAAAGAAATGAACATTTAACTACACATATGTTTACTATGGTATTTAAAATGCCCAATCACAGGGCCAGGGATTTAGCTCAGTGGCTTAAGTGCTTGCCTGGCAAGCATGAGTCATGAGTTCGATCCCCAGTACCAAAAAAAAAAAAATGCCCAATCACCAAAGATAGCTTTAGAAGCCTCCAAATGGGCAAGGTTAGGTTTAGCATTTCACAGATATTTATTAGGTATCATCTATATAGTAGACAGTGCACTAAGCACCAAGGAAGCACTGGTAAGCAAATCAGTCACGGTATGTTTTTGCTCTCAGATATTAAATCTGAAAATGGAGAGTATTCAAAAACTTTTTTGGATCAAGGGTATAGCTCAGCTGAGGATATAGCTCAGTAGCACAGTGCCTGCCTGGCAAGCACAAGATCATGAGTTCTATCCCCAGTAACCAAAACAAAAAACAAAACAAAAAAATATTTTGGGGAAGGGACAGTAGTAGGGATTGAATCCAGGGTTTCATGCATGTTAGGCAACTGCTCTATCAGCCATTCATGTCTCCATCCCTTTTAAAATTTTTATCATTGAGACATGTTCTAAGTTACCTAGGCTGGCCTCCAACTTGCCATTCTTCTGCCTTAGCTTCCAGATGGATGGGATTACAGGTTTGTATCACTGTATCCAACAGAAATTTTTATAGCACTTTGACATAAAAATTTTTTGTCTGTTGAATCTAATAATTAAAAACTGAGGCTTGTATTTTAGCTTTTTAATTTTTTTCTAGTAATTTATTTTCATTGTATTTTATAAAAATATGGTCAAAAATTGGTCTGTGACAGATTAGAAATTTTGAAAAAATAAATAAACTGACCCTTTATCACAGATATTTTGAAAGTTACTGCTATTAAGAATTTATAGGTTGGGGGCCTGAGTTCATTCCATTTGGTCTAGCCAAAGGTCACAGCATGGTCTTAGATGATGGCAGTGACACCATTAAGAAATGTAAAGATAAGATTTTTAGGAAGAAATTTTTGTATGACCTGGTAATACAGTAAATATGAGGGAGAAGTTAAAGACGTATCACTGGTGATTCCTAAATGTATGGCTTATTCAGTGGGACAGATGATTGTATCATTCAACAGGAAACATTGACTGGCACGCTTTCATTGATTCTGTCTTGATTGAATATATATAAACTGAGGTGTCTTTGATACAGCAACTAGAAATAATAAACAGCCAATCAGATACGTAAGTTTGGCTAAGAAGAAGCTTTATAAGCTAGAGATGTCAGTTTCTAAGTCACAGGCATATAAGTCATCTAATAGTTGAAGCTATGAACCATCAATAAGACCATCTGGCAAGATAAAACTGCAAAGAGAAGATGGTCAAGGCCCCGTGTTGCAAATAGGCAATAGCTAATGAAGAAAACAGTTTATGAAAATAACTTAGGACAAACTACACCATTGTTTTATACTTACAAAAGAAAACTGTGTTAGTTACTTTTCTTATAGCTGAGGAAAAATACCTGACACCCAAAGTTAAAGGTGGAAAGCTTTATTTAGCTCAGTTTATAGAGGTTTCAGTGCATAAATGGCTGGATCTAAGGCAGTATGGCACATGGCAGAGGGACAATGGTTCATGGCAAGGGAACAGCAAAGCAGCAAGAGCAAAAGTGGGAGAAATAAGCCTCTTT
Source organism: Hydrochoerus hydrochaeris (assembly GCA_004027455.1). Lineage (NCBI taxonomy): Eukaryota > Metazoa > Chordata > Mammalia > Rodentia > Hydrochaeridae > Hydrochoerus > Hydrochoerus hydrochaeris. The sequence goes on from PVLA01000029.1 coordinate 661,981, forward strand.
CTGATCCTTTTATTGTATCTGTAGTGCTGGGACTAGGGTGGTGCCAGTTGAATTAGTGCACCAACAATCACCCAGGCTTAATCCCAACACCTTTGATCCCAGCATTGCACTACAATTACTCTAGATTCAGCTGCCTCCAAAAGCTCCCCCACCCCATAACCACATGAGGCTTTGGAGGAACATCCAGATACAAACCATAACAAAAATATTAATAATTAATGTTGTTAGGTTTGTGAAATTAACTGAAAAGTTTAAATTATGCATGGTATGTTCTCATTTTCAAGCAGAAAAAAAAAATATAGAGAGAGAGAGAGAGAGAGAGACCCCAAAGTACATATCAAAAAGTCTGGTGTTTACAATGGGGAGGACTGAGAATATTTTTTTCCTTTATTTCTGCTTTCTCATTTTTTGACAATGATCACTTTTTTTTCTGGCAAAAGAAAACTTTTAAAAGCATGTTAGGTTATAGTCTTTAGGGCTGGTAATATAGCTCAGCAGCATAAGTACCTGCCTGGCAACTGCAAGATCCTGAGTTCAATACTGTTATAGTAGCATAACTGGCGCCATCTTGAGCCTTGCATTTAACTAGTGCCCTGTATTAGACCCAGGAAAGTGAAAAATTACTCAGGGTTTAAGTCCCATGAGAAAAGCAGAATGAACTGTACCCAAAAGAAAAATTAACCTGCTTAACAAAAGAAGGATACTATAGGCGTCAACCAAAAATTAATGTAAGATTCTAGCTAAATTGTTTCCAACAAGATGTCTTTTTGTGGTTCTCTATTTTAAAAGCTCTGTAACTTTCTTGTTCAGGACCACTTGTTTGGACTCTGAAACAGGGAGGTCTGTATACCAGTGTAGCTGAGTGAGCTCAGCTAATTAAATTTTCAAATTTATCAATCTGGCTGCTTGGATTCCTATATTATTCACGAACCCACCTCAAACACCTAGTACCTAGTTCCTTAGATGTTAAATTTTATCTGAAACATAGGAAGTTTAGAAAATAATAGCCCTTAAATTTTTGAGTTTTTTTGTAATATTGGCAATTAAACCTAGGGCTTTTGCCATGAGCTACATCCCCAGCCTTTTTTATTTTTTATTTTGAAACAAGGCCTTGCTAAATTGCTAAATTTGATCAGAAAAACTTGCTATTCTCCTTCTTCAGCCTTCCAGAGTTCTGAGATAAGTTTTATCTGAAAACCACCAAAGTCACATATAAGGATTCTTTAAAAATGCAAACTCTCTATCACACTAAATTTGAATTTTCTTCTAGCCCTCTTCCTATCTCATCAGCATACTAGCTCTCAGAAAAGAATTTTTTTTTCTTTTTTTCTAGCTATCTATCTACCTACCTTTAGTATCTATCTACTTTCCTGCTGGAAATTCAACCCAGGGTCTTCAAAATAAATAACTTATTTAAAACATTAACAAAATCAGAAAGTATTAAAAGTATTAATATAGAGTTAAATGTCTAGGAAAATGTCTGTAACTCACATATATAGAAAGCTCCAAGGAGACTACAGATAATAAGAGTAGGATAGTGTAACAAAGCAAGCATCAAATTACCATGTCAGCTTCTATATACCAACGCAAAGTCAGAAAATATCACTAAATCACCTATTAATTATTGTGATTAAACATCAAAATATCAAGAGTATTTAATAATCATAAATCATTAAAATAATATATAAGTCTATATGGAGATAGTTATAAAACTTCATTGAAAGACATTTAAGAAGACTAAATATGAGCTATATACTATGTTTACAGATAATGAATACAACGTCATAAATATTATCAATCTTTCCCAAATACATCTATAAATTCAATGTTATTTCAACCAAAACCTCAATGAGGCATTTGTTAGAATTTTATAAGCTTATTCAAAAACCCACATAAAGTAATGACAGGCCAAGAATAGACAGAATTCTACAATAAAGAAGAATAAGGAAAGAATTGTCCTACCAGATATCAAGCAGCACTGACAGATATAAAGTGGAAGAAAATGTGGCATTGTACAGAAAAAGGCAAAAAAAGAAAGCTTTGTAAAATGGGCTGGAGATGTGGGTCAATGGTAGAGTACTTGTCCAGCATGCATAAGGCCCTGGGTTCAATTCCCAGAACCACAGAAAAGAAAGCTCAGAAAAAGACATAGGCATTAATGGCAACTTGATATGTATCAGAATGGTATTAGAGCTCAACCTGCTATGGCATAATACCATAGCTGGGTGGCTTAAACCTGCAGACACTTTATTGCTCATAGTGTGGAAGCTGGTAAGTCCAAAATCAAGGTGCTGGCAGATTCAGGGCCTAACAAGGGTTCTCTTTTTAGCTTTCAAACTGCCCACCTCTTGCCATATCCTCACATGACTGCAATAGAAAGTCCTCTCTGGTTTCTTCCTCTTATCGTCAACCAAAGGCTCCATTTCTAAAAATCATCACATGGATGATTAGGGCTTTGACATATGCATTTCAGAGAAAGGGAAAGTACAAAAAATAGTGAGTTCCTAACAGGAACTCAGGTCAACAGATTTTGAAAGCATGGTCTTGTAAATGAGTGGCATGGTGTAACTGGTCCATTTGAAAAAAATGTGGATTCCTGTCTCATAGCATAGTCCAAGATTCATTCCAAGCACAGATTCTTGAAGATGAAAAACAAGGCTTTAAAACGTTTACCTTTATGACCTAAAGACAAGAGAGAATTTCTTTCTTTCTTTTTTTGGTTCTGGAGATCGAACTCACAACCTCCCACTTGCCAGGCAGGCACTTATGCCACTGAGCTAAATCCCCTGGAGAGAATTTCTTACACAACGAACACAGCTACAAGGCAAATATCAATAAACTTCATTTAGTATTAAAACATTTATCAAAAGATAACAAAAATCTTTTAAAAGAAAACAACAAATTAAGGCACAAGCAGAATAATACTTATAATATTTGCCACAGAAGTATGTAATCAACAAAGGATTATAACCTAAAGTTATAATGAATACCTAAAAATCAAATCAGTAAGAAGATATTAAACAACTCAAAAGAAAAATTAACCAAACATTTGACTGGACATTTCACCGATGAGGAAATATAAATGGCCAATAAAAATAATGTCCCATCTTATTAATAACCAAGAAAATGGAAAGGAAATTTCAATGAAATTCATTGCATTCAGCCAACAAATACTTATTAAAGTCTACAGTGGACAAGGCACTTCTTTAAATTTTAGGATACAATAATGAACAAGACAAGCAGAACCCCCTGCCCTGTCTCAATCAAGGAAAACTGTGATAAAGTACTCTAGAGAAAAAGAAAGCGGTGAAGGCTTGGGAGGGAGAAGGGAATGTCAAGTTTTAAAAGATGTGTACGGGGAAGTCCTCACAGAGAACCTAAAAACTGAGTAAATGCCTGAAGGAAGTGAAAGAGCAAACCATGAGGACTGCAGAGGGAACATTCTAGGAGAGTAAAGAGTAAGTTCAAAGGTCATGAGAAAAAATCCAGCAGGCCAGACAGACTATAGCACAGACTGTTCTATACACACAGAGAAAAACCCCAAAGCCAAATGCTGTTGAGGATATAAAGAAAGGTCAACTCTAACACACTGCTGGTAGAAAGATACATTATAACAATCACCTTGGAAAACAATTTGTAATTTCCCAGCAATACTTTCCTAGAGTCAAGTAAATCTTTTCTCTTTTTAAATTGTTCATTTCAGGTGTTTTGTCACAGCAATAGAAAGCTGCCTAATGTAGCTAATCTAAAGGTAAGAAATAAGCAAACTTTTGTGACAGGAAAATAAAAGAGGCTACTAAATGCCGCCTAAACTAAAAACAACTAAATTTTGTGTATATTTTTCAATAAGACAAAATAAATTCACTTGTATCTTTTCTCTCATTCTTGAGACAAAATAACCAACACCCAAGGTTAAAGGGGGAGAGATTTATTTAGATCACAGTTTGTGGAGGTTTCAGTCCATAATCAGCTGGCTCCAAGATGGGGTAGCATGGCAGAAAAAAAACAGTTAGTGGTGAACAGAAGATAGCAAAGCAAACAAGAGACCTTAGCAGTTTTTTCAGTCCCTGTTACATTCTATGTAGGCCAACGGGATCAGAGAACTACCAAACCAATCAGTGGACTGATCTAGTAAGCACACACCCTTAATCTCAGCATTACATCATAAATCAGTCACACACTCTATATCTAGTCACTTCTGAAAAAGCCCCACCTATGATCACATAAGGCTTTGGGGACATCTAAACACAAGCCATAAAATTCTGCCTCATAAAATTAAAACGGAAAAAATAAAATTCCACCACTGGCCCCAAGACTCGTGCACATCCCTTTATGCAAAAAGTATTTAGACATCTCCAGTAGTTGCCAAAATACTATCAGTTTCAGCACTGCTGAAAAATCTGATTTCCAAGTCTCCTCTGAGTTGTAAAGCAAACTCTTAGCTATGAGCACCTGTACAAATGAAAAGGAAGTTTAAACACTTCCAACATTCAATAGCATAAGATACACATCTCCATTCCAAAAGCTTCACACACTGCCCTCTCAGGGCCACACTGCCTGGCCTGCCAGGACTACTTCTGAAATCTGGGTGGAAGCTGCCCTGATCCCACAACTCTTGCATTCTACATGTACCTAAAACCAGCACTATGTAGATAATGTCAAGGTCTGCTGCCAGTTGGAACAGTAGGTAGGCTTTCCTCTCACTTGGCTGTAGGAATCAAGTGCCAGGATTACTAAGCACTCTGAACCCAATCCTGAGGAACAAATTCTCTAGGCCACCACCATTCTGGATGGAACACCATGCTCTGGGGCTCTCTTATCAAAGCAGTCTTTCACCTTTGCAATTCTGAGGTTATAAAGGCTGGAGTCCAGCTGGTTTTTGTCATGTCCTCAGGCCATCTTTTCTACTGTCTTCTGACATACTGAACTTTTTAGCAATTAATTTCACTTCTTTTCTATCTTTTCAGGCTGAAACTTTGCTAGAGCTTCTTTTCTGGCCAAACTCATAATCATTCTTCTGAATCATTCTGCTAAGCTCTTTGCTCTTGATTCTCAACAAAAATTTGGCTAAAAGCCCCCAACAGTAGCCATCTTGGCACCTCAACAATAGACTGCCTTGAAATTTCTTCTGCAAGATTAATTAGTCCTGGGCTGGGCATGGAAGAGCATGCCTATAATCCCAGCATTTGGAAGGATGAGACAGGAGGATTGCCATGAGTTCAAGGCCAGTCTGGGCTACATAGCAAGTTCAAAATTAACCTGAACTACTTGCGAAGATTCTGCCAAAAAAAAAAAAAAAGATTAGTCCTCTACCTTTAATCTCAATCTCAGACAAAGTCTCATGATATGAGAAAAATGCAAACTTTCTGCCAAACCATAATACACATTGTCTAGAGTCCAACAGTCCTTCCCAGCAGAAACCTCCTGAGCCTTGTTTTTACTGGGAGCATTTCTATCTGCTGTCTGGTTTTCTGAGAAACAGATCACAATCTCCCATCAAGTACAGCCTAAGACTTTCCAGAGCTTCTCTTTCAGCTGGCATCTCTAAACCTATCCAAACTCTTCCCACAAGCCAGTTCCAAAGGCTCCTGAACCACATGGTCAGGTACAGCCATAGCAATGACCCAACTTCTCTCATACCAAATTCTGTATCAGTCAGTGTTTACTACAGAAATAGGTATAATGCAATATACATAAAATCATATATGCATTTACAAGATTGGTTTACAATGGCCATCCACAGACTCAAATGAAGAAGAGCACAGAGAGTCTGTCTGCACACTGGGTACTGAAGGATTCAGTTGAAGGTCTAAAGCTCACTGCAGTGTCCCACGAGAGTCCGTATCAGGATGCTGATGGGTCTGTTATGGAAGACTGAAGAGACTGTGCTGGAAGGCTGCAGGATCTGTGCCAAAAGCCGAAGAATCTGCATTGGAAGCTAGAGGATGGCGCCCAAGGTGAAGATGAAGACTGGAGCACCTCCAAAGAAACAGAAGCAGATGGATCCTTCTTCATTTCCCTTTTATATCATCCAGGCGACTAGCTGCCCTAGCGTGGGTCTTCTACAGCCTAGGATGTGGGAGTGCTGAGCCAATTTAGTTAAGCTTCTCTTAATCAACAATCACATTGTTTTTTTCTTTTTTTTTTTTTTTCCTCTTTGGGACAGGGTTTCAGTATGCACTTTAGGCTGGCCTTGAACTCATGGTAATCCTTCTGCCTCAGCCTCCCAAGTGCTGGCATTACAGGTATGCACCACCATGTTTCATAAATTTTATCAAAGTAACTCCATAAATGAATAGAAAAAAATTGAATTTTGTAGTGCCACAAAACTCTTTACTACTGGGGATTGAACCTAGGTAGGACCTTTGCACTGAGCTACATCCCTACCCTTTTTTAAAATTCTGAGACAGGGTCTTGTTAAGTAGCTAAGTTGCCCAGGTTGGACTTGAACTTCTGATTCATCTTCCTCTGGCTCTCAGTATACTGGGATTACAGGTGCGCACCACTACACTGGCAAGCTTCACGTACTTTTATACTAACCAATTCATTTAATTGCAAGAATAATCCTGTGAAGTGGGTACTATTATTATCATTTTCTATTTTATAGAAAAATGAACTGAGGCACAAAGTTAACTGATTTGCTAAATGCTATACAATTAATAACTGATAATATTTATTTCAGCCCAACCAAAAAGGCTTCCAGAATCTACCACCTTACCCAATGCATTACACTGTCTTCCTTATATCATAAGGTCTTGGTGGAAGGGACTAGCAGGCAAAAAATAAGGAAAAATAGCCAGACGTGGTGGCACATACCTATAATCTGAGCACTTGGGAGGCTGAGGCAGGAGGATTGCCATGAGTTCAAGGGCACCCTGGGTTATATAATGAGTTTAAGGACAACCTGAACTACATAGTGAGACCTTGTCTCAGAAAGAAAGAAAGAAAGAAAGAAAGAAAGAAAGAAAGAAAGAAAGAAAGAAAGAAAGAAGCAGAAAGCTAAAGAGTTGATAGTTTACAAGAGCCCTAGTCATACATTGAACTCATTTACAAATAGTGCTACAATAATATAGATATGAAACTTTTTATTTGAACAGTGGGAAAGCATTGCAAAAATATACTTGCCAGAATGAGCATACTGATCACTGCATAAGTTTTGAAATACAGACATTCTTAAACTTTGTTTTCTCATTTTTATCAGGAACTGTTTCTTCCAAACCTAACTTTAAAAACAGTCCTAGAGCTCTGTCGCCATCTGGTGGTATTTTATAATATTGCTACTGAAAATAATTTCAGCTGGGCTCCAGGGGAAAAAAAAAAGCCATTATTAGCCCTGACATTTTGCCTGTCTTTGAGAACTTTGGTCACTTTCTATGGACTCTCTTATAGTTATTTTTCTCTCATTGCTGAGACAAAATACCCAACACCCAAAGTTAAAGAGGATAAAGTTTATTTAGCTCACAGTTCTTGAAGGTTTCAGTCCATAATCAGTTGGCTCGAAGGCAGGGTGGCATAGCACAGAGGCAGCAGAAGACAGCAAAAGCAACAAGAGCACAAAAAGGAGACAGCAACCCTTTTTGCTTCCCTAACATTGTATGCAGGCAACCCACCCTTGAATGGGTCCTTTATACACATGCTATCTCTGTACCCTCCCCTTGCACAGGCTCAGGATATTACAAAGTGAGTTACTTAAATTTCTAAACTTAAGTTGATACAATGTATCAACCATTACAGCCTCCTATATTTATCTCTATCGCTCTTAAAGCACGGTGACAATAATTGGACACAATCCTGTCTGTTATTGAAATCCCAGACCACAATAGGCCATGCTCAAAACCTTTCTAAAGAAAGCCATTTCCCTAATGAAGAGAAACCTGTGACTTTATGTTGAATTTATTCCAGGTTTCCTTAGTTTAATCTAGTAATACATTACACCAAATCAGAATTCTTGAGATAGTCAATATCCTCATTGCTTCCCTTCCTCCATTTGGGCAAGCTGGCACAGAGGCACAGGGGTGGGGGAAGATAAGGCACAAGCAGGTCTCAGACTAACACTGCAGGGTTAAGAGTGGGACCCATGGGTCTTTCTAGCACATGTCCATTTCCTGGCAGTTCCCTGCTGTTGATGACTGAGAGCCCACTTTAAATTCCATGTAGAATTTAAATGCAACTATTTTACTTGACTTTATACCTTGCTTTGGGCCAAAATAATCCTTTAAAAATATCTTTACATTCTTTATTCCAGCATACCCAGTTCATTCTGTGCAACCAATTTTAATGACCAGGCTATCACATTCCCTAATTCTGTCTGTGTTTTGAGACAGGATCTTGTTATGCATGCAGGTTGGCCTTGAACTCACAGCCCTCAAAAAACTGCCAAAAATATTTACTAGAAATGAGAACGATGAATCATATAGATACAGCATTCTTTATGAATGTCCCTGGAAAGAAATATTTGCAGTGAATATGGTAGCACATGCCTGTAGTCTTAACTACTCAGGAGATTCAGGTGGGAGGATTACAAATTTGAGCCCAAAATGGGCACTTAAGAAGACCCTGTCTCAAAGTAACAAAAAGAGCTGGGAAAGTAGCTCAGGGGCAGAGTGCCCCTTCCCCACAATTGGATCCCTAGTACTGAGAGAGAAAGAAAGTAAGAAATCAAGCAAGCAAGCAGGCAAGAAAGAAAGAAAAGGAAGGTGGGGATCAGGGATGTAGCTCAGCAGCACAGCACCTGCCTGGCAAGCATGAGGTCCTGAGTTTGATTCCCAGTAGCCGCCCCCCAAAAAAAAGAAAAAAGGAACAGACAAAAGGGGAGAGGAATTGAAGGGAGAGAGAAGGGGAAAGAGAAAAGGGGAGAAAGGAGGGGAAACAGAAAGGATTTTCAGTATTTAGATGGGCTGTGATGTCAACCAAATAAACCAAATCTTTGAGCCATTCTTTACAGGTAAATTTAAGACAAAGATTTTCCTCTGTATGTGTGTATAGGTTGATTTTTTTCCTTTTTTCCTTTGAGACAGGGTCTCGCCATGCAGTTTAGGCTGGCCTTGAACTCACTATGTAGCTTAGGCTAGCCTTAAACTCATGATAATCCTCCTGCCTCAGTTTCCCATGTGCTGGGATGACATGCAAGTGCCACAACACCCAACCTTTCATTATAGTTTTACCACCTAATCTTATATTCCTCGGTATGGTAGTCTCTATATTTTTATTTTTTTATTTTGAAGAGAAAAAAACCAAATGTGACAAAACAAAATAATCAAAACAAATGGATGGACATAGTACATGACTTAAAAACAAAATACAAGGTGATCAACAATGGTTACCATAATACCTCTTGTTATCTTCAAAAGAATTGCCCATATCATCAAGTATAATAAAATTGAACAAAACGGTACAGAACAAAATCAATAAAAACAAAACATTGGAGATATTATAGGACTTTAAAAGAAGACAACAGTCAAACCAGAATGGGTATCATAGTGAATCTTATTGTCTTCAAAGTAGTTGCCTTGATACCATCAAACAAAACAGAATAGAATAAAATCAGTCAAAACAAGACAGTGAAAGCAATACAAGGCTTCAAATCAAGTTAATAGGAAATCAAAAATGGTTACCATAATATATCCTGCCATCTTTAGAATAGCTGTCCATGCCATCAAATCTAATACAAGTAGACACATGAACAGAATAAAACCAAACTAAACAGAACAATGAAAACAATATGGGTTTCAAATCATGATAACAGATTAACAATAGCCACTGCCTTCCCTTTTTAGACAATTCCTCCCCTTTCACTATCACAGGGTGCATTGTACATTTTGTATCCCACTAACTCCTTTAGTTTTTAAATTAAGGAGGCAACCCGCTACTCACCCAAGTGATTCTGAACCTTTTTACCCCTGAGCATTATCTCCAGTTGTATCCATTTACCTACAAGAGCCTCAAGGTTTTCTTCCTTTATAACTGAGTAGTTTTCCATTGTACAAGTGTTATGTCTTTCTAACCAATCTGCAGCTGATGGGCAAGCTACCCCCACTTTTTTCTGGTTCCCTGTCACATAGAGCATTGTTTTCTTGTCTTTGATTTAGTCTATAAACCCTCTTTCAGGTTAATTGTATTTCTAATATACAGCATATTGATGGACCCTGTCTCCTGATCCACTCTGCCTGTTTCTTTTTATTGGTGAATCAAGGCCATCCATATTAGTGATTATGGCCAACCTTCTCTGCCTCATCTCTGCCATGTTATTTTTCTGCCTTTGGTTGTCTACTTTCCCCCTTCATTCCACTGTCTGCCCTGTTCAGTAAGCCCCCTCTACCACTGTTTCTGAAACTGTGGTCCTTTTTCTCTCTAGAATGTCTTTCAGTATTTTTTGTTGGGTTGGTTTGGTGGTCATGAACTCCCCCAGTTCTTCTTTGTCATGGAAGTGCCTTGTTTCTCCATTAATTCTGAGAGATAGTTTTGCAGGTAGATCAATCTGGGTTGGAGGTTATTTTCTTTCAGGACTTGGAATACTTTACTCCAAGCTCTTCTTGATTTGATGGTTTGTGTCTAGAAATCTGTTGTGATTCTGATGGGTTTTCCTTTATAGGTAATCGGTTTCTTTTCTCTGACAGCTTTTAATATTCTGTTTTTGTACTGAATTTCTGGGATCTTGATTATTATATGTCTGTGTGTAGATCTATTTTGGTTATAGATGGCTGGAGTTCTACGTGCCTCATTTATCTGAATATCATTTCCTTTTCCTATGTTTTAAAGTTTTCTTTAATTATTTCTGTAAATAGACTTTGTATTTCATTTGTGTTTACTCCTACTTCTTTACTCACATTTTTTGTTCTTAAGTTATAGTTCCTGTTGTCATCTTCTAACCTTTGTATTGTTACTTCTTGGTCCTTGTTATTTTTAAGAGATCTTCCCTTTCACGATCACAAGCTATAAACCTGTCTTCAAGGTTTGATAGTCTATCTTTAGTTTCTTTCAATCAGTTTTGCCAGCTTTCAATGGAGTTTTTAATTTCCTGGTAATCTCTTTGAATCTGTGTCATGTATTCTAAATTTTTTTATATTCTTCATTGAAGGCTTCCCTCCTTTTTCAGTGCTTCTCTATTCTTCCATCTGTGTCTTCTTTAGAGGTGCTTAGCAATTCTTTTATTATGTTTCTCATATTTTCTACCTGTAATAGTATTTCTGTTCTAAGTTGTTTTATAGATTCATGGAGTTCTTTATTTCAATTGCTGTTGCTTCAGAAACTGCAGGTGTGCGACTCCTGATCTCTTCCACGTTTACATCTCCTGGACCAGTACTGCTTGGGTTGGAGGGCAGAGACTGCCTTTTGCTTCTTCCTCTTGTCATGTTCCTGATTTCTTCCAGACAAGTGGGTAGTGGAGTCCCTGGCAATTCCTATATTGGTAATAATTACACTGAAGTGTGTTGGTTAGGTATTTTTGCTGTTGGCTGCTGTTCCCAGTCTGCTGGTAGCTACTGGAGTGTAAGCAGGGGTGGGGCAGGCTGGCACCTCCCTTCTGAGCTGGGTTAACGTGGTGTCTTCACCATGTTAGTGTGCACTGGGTGGGTGGGGTTGGTTAGGGATAGCTTTAGGGAAACCTCGGTGGTGCCTTCTGGACCACATTCAGGGGTGGGACTCAGTCCAAGTAATTCCCACCAGTCTGCTCTGAGTTAGGAATGGCTGAATGAAGCTGGCTGCAGTTCTGTCTCTGGGCTTATCCAATCGCCCACTCCCGCAGGAGGACTGAGTCCCCCACACTCACCATCACCCAGTGCAGTTCTCTGGTCCGCCGCTCCCCTCCTCGCCACCTCGTCTCCCTGCTGAGGCCTTCAGGCTTGCTAGCCACCAGCTTCACTGTGACGGTGCATCTCTGGGTTTCAGCAGCATTTCTCACACAGTAGGATCGGCTCCAGCTACTGCCTTCTGCTTAAGTTTTTCTTTTTTTTTTTTTTTATTTTCTCTTTGGGCTTCAACTCTCACTTTAGTGTCTTTCTAGGTTGAAGGGACCCACTTGTTTCCTTCTTGTCTTCTCCAGAATGCTACATTCTAGCACTTGGACTGTTTCTCTCAGAGAGGCTTTTTACTTCGCTGCTTACTGTTACACCATCTTCCCAGACTTGTCAGATTCTGTATTTTTATAACTTTATATAAATAGAATTATAAAGCAGGAAATTTTTTACATTAGACTTTATTGGTACATTTTAGATATACACAACAATCACATCCATCACAGAGAATTCATACCTGTATATAATAGCTTGCTTCTTCTCCCCCATTCCTCTACCCTCCTCCACCTTCCCCTTTTACCAAGCTTTGTTTCCATGTTTTTCTTCGTCATTTTTTTTCTTTTCCCTTCTTTGCTTTCCCTTTTCCCTCTCACTTGTTCCTCTCCCATTTTAACATTTTCTTCCTATTTCACAGTATCTATTACACATTTTGTCCTTATCTACACTTTTGGTTTCTCATACCAGAGAAAAAATGTGGTAAGTACACATATGTGTCAAATTTATTTCACTTAAGAGGATGGACTGAAGGTGCATTCATTTTCCTAGAAGTATATCGAGTGTGTCCTTATGGCAGAGTAGTACTCTTTTGAATAAAAAAATTACATCTTATTTATCCATTCACCAGTTAATGGATATTTGGGTTGTTTCCAAGATTTGGCTATTTCAAACTGTTGCTATAAACATGGGTGTGCATATGTCACCATGTAAAGCGGGAATTTTCATACTTGACTTCTTTTAGTCAAGGTCATGTTTGTGAAATACAGCTATATGATTACATTTTCATGGTTCATTTTTATTTCTGTATTCTATTGTTTTAACATATAATTTATTGTTCTACTGTAGATTCTTCAAATTTTCCACTAAAAAGTTATGTCTTCTGCATATGACATATTTATTTCTCCCTTTCTGATCAATATGCCTTTTGTTTTCTTTCTGTGCTTTAGGATTTGTATTGTTTAGAGTAGAAACTCCAACAATATTCTTGCGTATAATTTTATGGTGAAAGCATCCAGTGATTTACCATTAACTATAATATGATTGTAGGTTTTTTTTGTAAGATGCTCTTTATTAAGTTGACAGTTCTCTCCTCCTGTGTTTTGAGTTTTTATCATAAATGGGTATTAAATTTTTTTTATTTAGAGGAGAAAAAAGCAAAACAGAAAAAAGGGTACAAATATTACAGAATTTTAAGAAAACACCAATAAATCACTAGTTGATAAATTACATGTTGTCATCTTAGAAATAGTTGTTCAAGTTATAATATCAAAGCATAAAAAGTGGACAATTAAACAATGACAGTACAAACCATTCTGTTTGATAAAAAAACAAAAACTTAGTAGTATGGTTATCTATCTTACACTCTTAAACATACATACAGTTATATCCTTCAGAGCACTTTTCTTTCCTTTCATTATTACAATATGTGTTTTACATTTTGGGTCTTATTACTCCTTTAGTTTTTATTATTTTTTACACTAGAGAGACAATGTGATATTTACAAATATGAGTCTGATTTATTTCACTTAAGAGGATAGTCTCAAGTTGCCTCCATTTACCTATAAGTCCCAAGATCATCCTTTTTATAGCTGAGTAATACTGTATTGTATAAAAACACCACCTTTTTCATCCACTCTGCAATTGATGGGCATTTTAGTTGTTTCCAAGATTTAGCTATTACAAACTGTGCTGCTATAAACACGAGTGCACATATATTTCTGTGACATGACCTTTTCAATTTTTCTGGGAAAATACCCAGGAGGGGAATAACTGGGTTGAATGGAACTTCCAATCCTAGTTTTTTGAAAAATCTCCATACTCATTTCCATAGTGGCTGCACCACTCTACACTCCCACCAACAGAGGAAAAGTGTTACTTTTTCCCCACAACCTCACCAACATTTGTTATCAGTGGATTTCTTTATGGCAGCCATTCTTTCTGGAGTGAGAAGAAATGTCGATGCTGTTTTAATTTGCATTTCTCAAATGACCAGTGATGGTGAACATTTCTTCATGTATTTATTTGCCATTCGTATATCTTCATCTGAGAAATGTGTGTTCATCTCAAATGCCCATTTTTGGAGAGGGTCTTTGAATTTGGGGGGCTTGATGTTTTTCAACTCCTTATATGTTCTGGATATAAGTCCTTTGTCTGAGAGATTGCTGTACAAAATTCCTTCTCATTTTGTGGGTTTTCTTTTTTACTTTGTTGGTGATTTCTTTTGAAGTGCAAAAACTTTTTAATAAGATGACTTCCCAATTGTTGATTCTTTGAAATATTTCCTGTGTGTTTTACATTTTGTTCATGAATTCTCTGCCTACCCCTATGTCTCCAAGATTTCTACCTACCTACCTTGTCTACCTTACCTACCGGTAGATTTCTGTTTTAATATTTAGATCTTTGATACATTTAGACTTTAGTTTTGTGCATGGTGATAGGCATGGGTCTAGTTTCAGTCTTCAACATGTGGAAAGCCAATTTTTCAAACACCATTTATTAAAGAGGCTATCTTTCCAGTGAACATGTTTAGCCCCTTTGTCAAATATCAGGTGGCTGAGTGGCTTTGTAGTTGTGTTTGCACCATCTAATCTGTTCCATTGATCCTCAGGTCTATTTCTTTGCCAGTATCATGCTGATTTTATCAATGTAGCTTTGTAGTATAGTTTCAAGTCAGGAATTGAGATGCCTCCTGCCTTGCCTTTGTTGCCCAGAACCACTTTGCTATTCTAGGTTTCTTCTGTTTTCAAATGAATTTTAGGAGTGTTTTCTCTATATCTGTAAGGTATGTTAATGGTATTTTGATTTGGATTGCATTAAATCTGTATAACAGTTTTGGGAGTATGGCCATTTTCACAATGTTGGTTCTTCCTAGCCAAGAGCAAGGAATATCCATTTTCTAATATCCTCTTCAATCTCCTTTTTTAGACTAGCATAATTTTCAGCATATAGGTCTTTTACATTCTTCATTAGATTGATTCCTAAGTATTTCTTTTTTTTAGATGCTACTGTGAAAGGCAATATTTCCATAATTTCTCTCTCAGTGAGTTTGTTTGTGTACAGGAATGCTATTGGTTTTTGAGCATTGACTTTGTATCCAGCTACACTGCTGAATTTATTATCTCTAGTAGTCTTTTAATGGAGTTTTTGGGGTCTTCTATGTAGAGTATCATGTCATCTGCAAATAATGATAATTTAACTTCTTCCTTTCTTATTCTTATTCCTTTTATTTCCCTCTCTTGTCTAATTGCTCTGGCTGATGTTTCCAGGACTATATTGATTAACAGTGGTGATGGTAGACATCCTTGTCTTATTACTGGTTTTAGAGTGAAAGCTTTCAGTTTTTGTTTAGTGTAATGTTGGCTGGTGGTTTGTCATTGATTGAGGTAGATACCATGTATTCCAAGTTTCTGTAGGGTTTTTATCATGAACAAGTGTTGGGCTTTATCAAAAGCTTTTTCTGCATCTAGTGAGATGATCATGTGATTTTTGTTTTTGGTTCTGTTGATGTGATGTATTACATTTATTGATTTGCATATGTTAAACCATCCCTGCATTCCTGAAATAAATCCCACTTGGTTGTGATGTAAAATCTTCTTGATGATTTCTATTTGCCAGTATTCTACTGAGAATCTTTGCATCAATGTTCATTAGTGAGACTGGCACATAGTTCTCCTTTTTGGTTGGGTCTTTCTCTGATTTTGGTATCAGAGTCATACTTGCTTCCAGGAATGAGTTAGGGAGGACTGCTTCCCTTTCAAATTCATTGAAGAGTTCAAGGAGTATTGGCATCAAGTCTTCTCTAAATTTCTTGTACAATTCAGCCATGAATCCATTAGGATATGGGCTTTTCTTTGTTGCTGTTTTTAATCACGTTTTCAATTTCAATAGCTAATACTGGGTTATTCAAAATTGTAATATCTTGATTAAGCTTTGGTAGTTCATACATTTCTAGAAATCTGTCCATTTCTTCTGTGTTTTCCACACTATGTGAGTAGAGATTTTCAAAGTAGGTATTTATAACCTTTTAAATATCCATGGGATCTGTATTAATTTCTCTTTTCAGTCCTTATTATGTGACTTTGAGCTTTTTCTTTCTTTTTCTTGATAAGGTTGGCTAGAGGTCTATCAATTTTGCTTATTCTCTCAAAAAAACCAGCTCTTTGATTCATTAATTTTTTTTTAGTCTCAATTGCATTAATTTCTGCTCTGATTTTTACAATTTCCTCTTTTCTATGGGCTTTGGGTTTGACTTACTCTTCTTTTTCTAGAAGCTTGAGATGCAGCATTAGGTTGTTTATTTGTGCTTATTCCATTTTCTTGCTATGACAATTTATTGCTATATATTTCTCTCTTAGAACCACTTTCATTGCATCCCACATGTTTTGGTATGTTGTATCTGCATTTTCATTGAATTGTAAGTATTGCTTAGTTTCTTCTTTAATTTTACCTGTAACCCACTGATTGTTCAGATGGTTATTTAATTTCCATAAATTTATGCAGGTTTTGCAATTTCTTTTGCCATTAATTTCCAATTTCAGTGTACTATGGTCAGATAATATGCATGGGATAATTTCAAACCCTTTACATTTACTTGAGAATGTTTTATGTACTAACATATGGTCTATTTTGGAGAATGTCACATGCTTAGCTGAGAAGAATGTATATTCTGAAGTGGTTGAGTGGAACACTCTGTAAACATCTACTGAGTCCATTTTCTCACAAGTTTGATTCAGTTCTGTTATTTTTTTGCTGACTTTTTGTCTAGTTTATCTATCTCTTTGCCACAATGGTGTATTAAGGTCTCCTATTACTATTGTGTTCTTGTGTATTTGGTTTTTCATGTCCATTAGCATTTGTCTTATATAGTTGGATGCTCCTGCATTTGGTGCATATATATTTATAATTGTTAGTTCTTCCTCTTGAATTTTTCCACTAACAAATACATAGTGACCTTCTTGATCTCTTTTAATCATTTTAGGTTTGAAGTTCACATTGTCTGCAAACAGAATAGCTACCTCTGCTTTTTTCTGGGTTCCTGTTGCATGGAATACTGTTTTCCATCCTTTGACTTTTAATCTATGAGTTTTCTTGTGAGTCAGTTGTGTTTCTTGTATACAGCATATTGTGGGATCCTGTTTCTTGACCCATTGTCAATCTATTTCTTTTAATAGGTGAATTGAGGCCATTTACATTGATGGATATAACTGATATGTACTGGCTCAACTTTGTCACGTTATGTTCCTGTTGTTGGTTTGATGCTCTTCCCCCTTGTTTAATTGCTTGCCCTGCCTGGTGGTTTCTTTCTGTTGTTGTTATGGAAACTGTAGGCATTTTTATCTCTATCTAGTACGCCTTTCAGTACTCTTTCTAGGGTTGGTTTGTGGACATGAATTTCTTCTGTTATTCTTTGTCATGGAAGTATCTTCTCCATTAAATCTGAAAGAGTTTTTCTGGGTACATCAATCTTGGTTGAAAATTGTTTTCAGGGCTTGAAATACTTCACTCCAACTTATCTTAAGGGTTTGTGCTAAAGTTTGCTGTGATTCTAATGGGCTTTCCTTGATTGGTGAGTTGTGTCTTTTCTCTAACAGCTTTTAGTATTCCATTTTTATGCTATATGTCTTAGATCTTAATTATTATGTGCCTGGGTGTATTATGTGGTTGTGACTGTTTGACATTCTATATGCCTCACTTATCTGTATATCAGATTTTCCCCCCATGTTTGGGAAATTTTCTGCTATTATTTCTGTAAATAGTTTACTGACATCATTCATGTTGACTCCTGCATCTTCATTGATGCCTATTAGTCTTATATATTTCTCTTGGCATCATCTTGAAGCTACTGAATTGTCATTTCATGCTGCTTTGTTATTTTTAAAAGTTCTATCCTTTCATGATAGCTAACTGTGGTCCTGTCCTCAAGGTCCGAAATTCTATCCTCAAATACATTTAAATGGTTTTGTCAGCTTTCAATAGAATTTTTTGTTCCTTGGATATCTTTTTAAATTTGTTTCATGCATTCTGCTTATTTTCTATATTATTCATTCAAGGTTTCAATCAGTTTCCTATGCCCTTGCACTTTTTTAATCTATTATTTCTCTAGTTACACTGAGCAACTCCTTACTAAGGCTGTCATTTCTGTCTTTATGTGAGAAACTATTTCTAATCTGATTTTTCCATAGCCTCATGGATTTGTTTCTTTATTTCACTTGCTATCTTTTCAGAGATTTCAGGTGTATGACTTTTAAAGTCCTCTATTTCAATGTCCCCTGTAATTGCTCCTGATGGACTAGATGTCTGACATTTCATTTTGCTGTTTCATTTTATCATTTTCACCTTTTGGGCTAACATTTGGTCTTTCAATCCCACTAATCTTAACTGTTGGTAGTGTGTATCTTAGGGTCCTACTATGTGGTTGAAGAGGAAGGCCAGTCACCTGAATTCCTCCTGCAGGGCCTGTTGAATGAGTCCTATATTCTTCCTAGGCTGACTAGCCTAGGAGGATTGATGTACATCAACCCTTAGTTCCCACTGCTACTATGTCTTCAGGTTGTTTCAGGTACCAGATCTCCTGTCTATAGTGTATGTCTCAGCTGGGACCCTACTGTGTCACTGGGAGTCTCATAACCCCTTTTAATTTTCTCCAGGTTGGGGGAGGCCTTATTGGTACACCCCTCAACCCACCTGATGTTCTTTGTATAGAGGAAGGACTCACCCACACTCTTGCCAAGCTTGCCAGGGTCCTACAGCTGGAAGGAACCTCACCACTGCTCCTGTTTGCCCACTGAAGACCTCTATTTTAAGGGCAAACTCACCACACTGACAGAAGCCCACTGAAGTCCCCTGTCTGGATGAAAGGCCATCAACTCATCAACCCAGTACAGCCAATCCACTGCAGTCCAAGGCTCTGGGAGGAGGAGTGGCAGCCGAAGATCAACAGCAATACTAGGTCCAGGAGGTGGGTGGGGGGCTCCCGAGGGTGAGACAGCAGGCATGGAAGCGGCCTGCCTTCCGCTGGAGGTCTGGGGTGCGAGGGTGGCACAAGCGGGTCGGTATTAAATTTTGACAAGTGTTTTTTTCTATATTGAATAATATGAAAGTGATTTTTATTTACCCTATAATATGGTGGATTATACTAATTAATTTTCAGATATTAGGGGCTGGGGATTTAGCTCAGTGGCATAAGCGCTTGCCTTACAAGCAAGCATGAGTTCGATCCCGGTACCGATAAAAAAAAAAAAAGAAAATTTTCAGATATTAAACTAGGTTTCCACCCCCCAAAAAACTTCACTCAGTCATAGTTTATACTTCTTTTTATACTCTGCTAAGTTGTATTTATTGAAGATATTTGCACCTATGGTCATGAAGGATATTGGTCTGAATTTGACTTGTTTATATTCCTTGTCTAGTTTTGGTATAATAATAAGTTCATAAGATAGATTGGAGGAAAGAACATATGATTATCTCAACTAATGCAGAAAAAGTACCGAACAAAATATATCATGAATTTTCATGACAAAAATACTCAAGGAACTAGGAATGAAAAAAACTGCCTTAAAATAATAAAGGTTATATATGAAACATAATGAGAGACAAAGTTTTTCCACCAAGATCAGGACCAAGATAAGGGTTTTTGCTACTTCTATTTAACATATCTAATCACAAATTATATATTACATGTAGAAAATTTTAAATATTATACAAACACACCTTGTACAAAAAAAAGAAATTCAGTAAAGTTGTAGGATAAAATCAATTGTATTCCTATATACTAACAATGAAGAACCTGAAAAGGATACTAGGAAAACAATTTTATTCTTAACAGTTTCCTTTTCTTATAATTCACTTTATAATAGCACCAACAAAAAGAAGACATGGCTACAAAATAAACTTAACCAAGATGGTAAAAGCTCTGAAAATTAAAAATATTACTGAAAGAAATTTAAAAAGACATAAGGAAAAGGAAAGCTATCCCATTCATAAATTATAAGATTTATTAACATTACAATGGCAATATTGCCCAAGGCAATCAAAAGATTCAATACAATCCCTATCAAAATCCCAATGATTTTTTTCAGAAATAAAAAGGAATTCACCTAAAATGTACGTGAAATCTCAAATGATCCTAAATAGTTAAAATAATTTTGAAAATTAATGAGGTTCTCATATTTCCAGATTTCAAAACAAATTATGCAACTACAGTATATAACTGGCATAAAGAGTGTGACACTGGCATAAATACCAGTGGAAGAGAATAGAAAGTCTAGAAATAAACTCTCATATGTATGAGGTAAAATGATTTTTAACAAGGCTGTAAATTTCATTCCATTGGAAAATGATGGTTGGTTGTTTTTTTGTTTTTTTTTTTTTTTGTCTTCTTGGGACAAGGTCTCACTATGCAGTTCAGGCTGGCCTTGAGCTCACTTCGTAGCCCAGGCTAGTCTTGAACTTACAAATATCCTCCTGCCTCAGTCTCCCAAGTGCTGGGATCATAAGCCTGTGCCACCATGCCAGGCTAGGATAGTCTTTTCAACAAATGGTGCTAGAAAAACTGAATCAAAAGGAAAAAATTGGAAGTTGGGACCTTACTTTAGACCATATATAAAAACTATAGATCAAAGACCTATACATAAGAGCTAAAACTATAAAACACTTAGAAGAAACCAAAGCAAAAAGCCTTTCAATGTCAGATTAGCAATGATTTCTTGGATATGACACCAAAATCACAGGCAACAAAAGAAAAAATACACAACTTAAACTTCCTCAAACTTTAAAAGGGCAGTTACAGAATGAAAAGGTGACCCACAGAATGCAAGAAAATATTTGCCAACCATATATCTAATAAAACATTCATATCCAGAATACAAAGAATTCCCACATCCTAAAAATCACCACTAAACAGCCCAAATTTAAAATGCAGAAAGAAATGTTGAGGATGCAGCTCAGGGATAAAGTGTCTAGGGACATTTTTCCAAAGATACAGAGGACCAATAAGCACATGAAAAGAAGCTCAACCTCACTAGCCATTGGGCCAGTGCAAATCAAAACCAAATATGAGTTAACTCTTCATTCACAACAGGATAGCTTTTTTAAAATCCAAAAACAGAAAAAAAGTCAGGTTTAATGATACCTGCCTATAATCTCAACTATAGTAGTTAGGAGGCTAAAGCAGGAGGATCTAGAGTTCAAGGCTATTTTGAGCAGTTGATGCATGTTACAGAATGAATGAAACTTGAAATCAACATGCTAAGTGACATTATGCCATACATATAAAGACAAATAGTATTCTACTGTTCTCCCTCCACCTCAAAGGAGGGAGGCTCAGAAGGGCTAGCAATGTAGCTCAGTGTGAAAGTTCTGGGCTCAATCCTCAGTACAAAATAAAAACAAAACAAAATAACAAGTGTTGGTAAGCATGTGAAGAGACTGAAACTCTTGTGCATTGTTGGTGGGAATATGAAATGGTGCAGCTGCTATGAAAAACAATATGGCAGTCTCTAGAAAATTAAACACAGAATCACCACATGATCTACTAATTCTACTTCTAGGCATATATACCTAAAAGAATTTAAAACAGGGACTTGGCAGGGAATACAGTTCAGCGGCACAAGTACCTGCCTGGCAAGCACAAGATCCTGAGTTCAATTCCCAGTTAAAAAAAAAAAAAAAACCCAGGAACTTGAACACTACTGTTCATAGTAACAGCATTCACACCATCAAAAAGGTAGAAACACATTCAATGAAATACATATACATTCAGTGAAATATTATTCAGCCTTGAAAAGTAAAATCCTGATGCATGTTACAGAATGAATGAAACTTGAAATCAACATGCTAAGTGACATTACGCCAGACATAAAAAGACAAATAGTATTCTACTACATGAGATACCTAGAATTGTCAAATTCATAGAGAAATAAAATACACAAAATTATTATTAGATGCTGGAGGGAATAAAGAATGAACTGTTACTATTTAATGAGTGTAGAATTTAAATCTGGGATGATATAGAAATTCCAGACATGGATAATGGTGATGGTTGCTCAACAATAGCAATGTACTTCATGCTACTGAGATGTATACATTTAAGATGGTTAAAATTATAGAGAGGTATTTAACTGTAATGAACTGCCCCTATGTAGCACAAGCCAAAAAACTGAAATGTTAAATTTTGTTACCTATGTTTTAACACAATAAAAAATTTCAATTTAAATGACACATATTCACATTTTTTTTCTCTAGTAGATCACTTACATTAAGTAACTAAGAGAAAAGTAATTGTTTTTGGCTATACCACAAAACCTACATTCTCTTCTGATTAGAAGTTCCTGGATGACAGAACTAAGTGACCTCTCCATAAGTGTCCAAGGCATACTTTACCACAGAGCCCAAAGCAATGGGACAAATGCAAGAAAATGTTTGAGGACTTTTACAGATTTCTATGTATAGTTCCAACATAGATACAGATCATTGGTTCTCAAACTTAAGCAGACATCAGAATCACCAGCAGGTTTGTAAAAACAGGTTGCATGCCAGGTATGGCGGCACATGGGTGTAATCCCCGCACTTGAGAGGCCAGTTGGGCTACACAGCAAATTTCTGACTAAGGAAAAACCCGACACAGCTTCTTATCCAGTGGGTGTAAGAGGTAGCCCCATGATTTCCCATCTCCAACAAGTTTCCAGGAGGCAGTATAGCTGTCTGTGGCCCAGTAGTTTGCAGCAATATCTGGAAGCTTGTGGTGGTTTGGGCTCATGCTTTGAGAACCACTGGAGAGACTATAACTTCCACCATGCTTATCTGATATTAAAGAAAAGTCAGATAAGAGCAGAAAAAAAAGTTTAAAAAAAAACTAAGTGATCATTCAATATGAACTGAGTATTTAAAATTTAGAAAAATATTTTTCATTGTCTTATTTTTCTGTATCCTTGGACTATTTTGAGAACATTAGGAAAAAACTTTTTTCTCTGTGGTCAAAATATTTAGAGTTTTTCAGATCAATAATCCTATAGGCAACACACAGCAAGCAATTGAAAAGGCAGAGTCATAGCTGCAACCGAGCCAGGGTGAGGGTAGCACTGCCAGGGAGAGAGAGACAAGGCAGCTTCTCACAGACTGCAGACATCTGTCTCAAAACTGAGGATTTCAACAACCCAACAACAGGAACTCAAGCGTTACCACAAAACACAATGCAAACTCAGAAGCTCCACCTTAATTCTTCATGTCTACACAGAACAGAGGTCTAAATAGGGTTTACATGGAGCTTCAGATGCTATCAAAAGTTGTATGTTTTATTTTTTGATGGTTTTACCAGTTTACCACTAAAGATGCTGCAGAAGGTAAGAGAAGGGTAGAGAGAAAATATCACAGTATATGATACTGGCCTATCTAGTATATATTTATAATGTAGAAATAAGCAGAAAATTTCCATGTTCACATCCTAAAACTATCAGCAAACAAACTACTATAAAAGAATGGTTCATGCCTAAGTAAGAAAAAGTGTAGAAATGTAAACTTAATTAAAATTCCTATATTTTCAGGGACAACATGCTCAAGGCTACAACAGACATTTGACCTTTCACCAATGACAGTGTCATAAGTATAAATATTTATGGGTGTCAAAATAGTAGAAAATAATTGAAGTGACCAAGATAAAAGAAAATTCACATCCAGAAATATAATTTAAAATCAAACATTGTTAATGAACTATTGACTTAAGAATGAAACACAACCCAAGTATTTACTACTAGATATTGTAAATTTGAAATTTAAAAAAATTTAAAAAGGGAAACATTAAATTATTAAATTTTTGTACCTCACAACACCTCTGATCTAAAACCAGAAACCTGACACCACTTTCCCTGTACTATGATGTCAATATGAACTCTGTAGTTGCCAGTTACATACAAATGTAATGTAGAATTCAACCCTGATTTCATGAACTAATTGCAGAATTTTAAAATTCTGAGAAAAGAACACTTCTTAAACAATTTTTTAAACAAAGATGAAATTTCTGCATTGTAGTTTTTAAATTTAGGTAATTACTCCAAAGATATTTGTAGAATTTTGCCACTTCAATGTTGTGTTACTTACTTTTTGGCATTTTCACTATCACATGCTATCCATTCATGTTATTATTAAGAAATGCCACGGTAGTTCATTTTCATAAAGCATAAAATCAAAGATTCCTCTTTGAAATTTACCCATAAATTCTATAATTTTAAGAATGAAGGCCATAACTTCTGCAAACCAATTTCAGCATATGTCAAAGTGATTCATATTATTTCTTACTGAAAAAAATTATCAAAAACATTTACTAAAAATGAGAACAATGAATCATATAAATATAGCGCTCTTTATGAATGTCCTTGTAAATAAATATTTGCAGTTGGGTGTGGTGGCACATGCCTGTAGTCTCAACTACTCAGGAGTCTAAGGTGGGAGGATTACAAGTTTGAGGGCATCATGGGCACTTAGCAAGACCCTGCCTCAAAATAAGAAATAGCAAATGTAGCTCAGTGGCAGAGTGCCCCTCCCCCACCACTGGATCTCTAATACTGGGAGGGAGGGAGGCAGGTAGGGAGGCAGGGAGAGGAAGGAAGAGATGAGAGGGGGAGGAGGAGAGAGGAGAGGGAAAGGGAACAGAGGACAATAGAAAGGATTCACAGTATTTGAATGGGCTGTGATGTCAACCAAATAAGTCAAACCTTTGAACCATTCTTCACAGGTAAACTAAGACAAAGATTTTTCCCTTGTGTGTAGTATACAGGTTTGTTTGTTTGTTTTCTTTGAGACATGGTCTCGCTATATAGTTCAGGCTGGCCTGGACTCACTATGCAGCCCAGGCTGGCCTCCAACTAATAGCAATCCTCCTGCCTCAGCCTCCCTGGGATTATAGGAGTGGACCACCTCACCCAGCAGGCTGATTTCAGCATAAGTTGTTTTTATCCTAAACTACATATAAGAAACCAATATATAGCCTACTATTAATGCTACAAAGCCTTGAACTACCTGAAGTTCAAATATTAATATCAAGTTCATGATAATTACTCTGTTGGTTGCATTTTTATACTTTGGTTTAAAATTATTCCTAGTCAAATCTGTATTAAACAGATTACATTCATTCCTATTTTCTTTCAAAATGTTATCAAAAAGCCCAATGTTGCCAGGTATGATGGTGCATGCCTGTAATCCCAGCACTTGGGAGGCTAAGGTAGGAGAATCACCACAAATTCAAGGCCAGCCTGGCCTACATAGTGAGTTCAAGGTCAGCCTGAACCGCATAGTGAGACCTTGTCTCAAAACAAACAAACAAAAAAGTAAAAAAAAAAAAAAAAAAAAAAATCCATTGTTCACTCTACAGGAGCACTATCTATCTATCTATAATTAAACTAACACACTTTAAAACATTTTTCTTTTTTTTTTTTTTTTTTTAAGACAGTGTCACTATATAGTTCACATTGGCCTTGAACTCACTATGTAGCCCAGATTGGTCTTGAATTTACAGTGATCCTCCTGCCGTTGCCTCCTAAGTGCTGGGATTACAGGCATGCGCCACCATGCCCAGCACATTTTTCAATTTTGACAGACTTTTTAAACACATATAAATGTGTCTTCTGATATCAGTCCTTTCGTGGACAGTACATCCAAAAGTTCTTCAAATTATTAAAGTTTTCAGGTACCACAATATTCCTAAATGTGAGACAGTACCTAAATATTTTTTCATGAGGTTAAATTGAAAATGCCATAAATAATTTAAATTTTAGTATAACTTGCCTTTTAAATTCCAGCCATATCTTTAATATGCTATGAAATAGTATTTCCAGTTATATTTATTTAATGTGTTTTGAGAAACATAGTATCTGCTCTAATAAAGGCACTACTTTAGGAATTTACCATCTATATAAAGTATTGATAGGCCGGGCATGATGGAACACATCTGTAATGCCAGTACTCAAGAGGGGCAAGAGGACTGTCATGAGTTTGAGCCCAGCCTGGGTTACATAGTAAGACTGTCTCTGTCTCAAAAAAACAATGAATCTATCAATCAGGTATTGGTGCCTAAGACATCCCTCCCCAGAATATTATTTAACCAAATAAATAATTATATACCATAGTTATAGCCCTTATTTAATTCCGATTCAAAAACAAACCCTTTACAACTTTTCTATGTACAACTGTCCTCTCTTATTTGTGCTTTTGTTTTCTATGGTTTCAGTACACTAACGATAGTCCAAAGATATTAAGAGAAAAACCCCAGAAATAAACAATTCATACATTTTAAATTGCATATCATTTGAAGCAGCATAAAGAAACCTTGCAATTTCTTGCTGCATCCTGCCAGGATGTGAATCATTCCATTTTCCACCGTCTCCACACTCTCTGTATACATCACTCTTCTTTTAGTATATTAGTATTAGTAGCTGCCTCGGATATTAGATCAACTGGTGGTATCAAAGTGTTTTTAGCTGGGGATTTAACTGAGCGGCATAAGCGACTACCTGGCAAGTGTGAGGTCATGAGTTCAATCCCAGTACCAAGAAAAAAGTGTTTTTATACAAGGTTCAGTACTCTTCATAGTTTCAGTCTTCCACTGCAGTCTTAGAACTGGTCCCAAGTACGTAAGGGGGAGACTACTGCAGTAGGTACAGTGCTTGTTATATATGTTTGATTTTAATGACATGTTTTGTTAGTCAGTTTTTGGTCACTGTGACAAAATACATGAGATAAACAACTTAAAGGAGGTAAGGTTTATTTTGATACATAGTTTCAGAGATTTTAGTTTATTGTTAGCTGGCTCCAAAGCAGAAAGAAATGCCATGGGGAAGGGTGAGGCAGAGGAAAGGTTCTCATCTTGGCAGGCAAGAAATAAATTAAGACAGCCCAAGAAGGGACTAGGGACCAGATATGGTATCCAAATTTGACTCCCATGATGCATTCCTTTCAATAATCTCACCTTTTGCCTCTATCACCTCTCAATAATGCCATTAAATTATGACTAACCCATGAATGCATTTAGAGCTTTCTTGCCAATCCTTTCCCAAAAGGCCATCAAGCCACCAAGCCTTTAATACAAGGAGCCTTGTGGGGACATACTGGGTCCCAATAATAATAGCATCTCAATCTATTTTTTGTGAGTTCTTTAATATTTAGAGACAGGTTCTCACTATGTAGTCCAGGCTGGCTTGGAACTCACAGTAAACCACTTGCTTCAGCCTCCCAAGTGCTGGGATTACAAGTGTGTGCCACCATGCCTGGAACTTTTTTTTTTTAATTTAGAGACAATATCTCAATAAATCCTAAATAGTCAAGCCTTGTCTAACTCAAACTTGTGTTCTTCCTACCTCAGCCTCCCAGAATGCTGGAATTATAGATGTATACCACCACACTCAAGAAATTTGTTGGTTTTTGAAGGGCATTTGTTGACAGACATATTTTGTTTGCATAATAAAATACTGGGATATTCTTCACTTCCACATATACACAAAAATACTTTTTTCACTCCCTCCCTTTTTTAAGAATGAAAGGGCCGCCTCTCTCTCTGCATCTGAGAGAAAAATGAACACAAAAGCGTTGGTCCTTCTTCTTAAAGCTACAGTGAGGAAACCACAACAAAAAATTAGGAATAGATATCCCTTAAAAGAAGTAAACATAGCAACTAAGTACATTTAAAAAATGTTCAACATCTTTAGGAAAATCCAAATCAAAACAACTCTAGATTCTACCTTACTCCACTTAGAATAGCTATTATCAAGAACACAAAGAGTAACAAGTGCTGGTGAAGATATAGGGTGGAGTGGGAGTGGGGAGCTTTCTACATCACTGATGGGAATGTAAACTTGTACAATTACTATGAAAACAGTATGGAGAGCCCCCCACAAAAACTAAAAAAAAAACAAAAAAATCCATTTGACCCAGCTATACCTGTCCTGCTTTTATTCCTAAAAGAATTAAATTATGAAGAATTATACTATAGTGTTACTGTATATGCAGATTCATGTTTATAGCAGTGCAGTTCACAATAGCTAAGCTCTGGAAACAGTGATGGCAAACATGTTAGAGGCCAAATGTCCAAACCACAGCCCAAAACCCACTTATTTATTGCAAAATGCCAACCCAGCAACTAAACTTCAATACTGAGGTTCTAGTATAGAAAAAAAACAACTCATACATTAACATCTTTTGTCTTAAAAGAGAAACACAACAGAGCTTTCAATGATACAAACAGCCTGCTGTGGCACACACTGTATATTTACTACCAGTGGTCTAGATACTAGCCAACAACAAATGGATAAAGAAAATGTGGCATATGGTATGTACACAGTGGAATATTATTCAGCCATAAAGAAGTATGAAATCACGTGATTCACAGGAACTTGAGATCATAATATTAAGCAAAATAAATCAGAAAGTTAGTATCACATGTTTTCTCTTACATGAGAAACTTGAAAAAATCAACAGAATAGAAGAAAAAATAGAATAGAATAGAATAGAATAGAATAGAATAGAATAAAACAGCAGAAAACAAGATGGCAGACTTTCATTGATGAGGAAGAGGATCCAAGGGACAGGGAAGGGAGAGGGGATCAAAAATCATCAAAATAAGTTATATGCATGTACCAATGCCCCCAAATAAACACACTATTCTGTATTGCAAGCTTATATTAATTTTTAAAAAGAATTAAGAGATAAAGACTAACATTTACCTTATGATTTTTGTTTGGATGTCCCCCCAAAGCCTCGCATAGTCATGGAGTGACTGAGTCTAGCATTTATGATTGGTTTGCTGTCTAATGCTGAGATTGGCTGAGTGCTGCAACTGCCCAGGACAGGAGGGAAGAAAGCATGCTCTCCCTTTTTTGCTCTTGCCACCTTTGGTGTTCACCACAGCTGCCATAATGGTTGCCCCTCACCTATGCCACCCTGCCTTGGAGTCAGCTTGAGTATAGACTGAAACCTCCAAAAACTGTAAGCTAGATAAACCTTTTCTCCCTTCATTTTTGGTGTCAAATGTTTTGTCTCAGCAACAAGATAAAAATAACCAAGACACCTTATATATGGGAAGGGGCAGAACTTACTCTCTAAAAGGCACAGTTACTGGCTAAGGGTATAGTTCAGTAGCTAAGGCACTTGCATAGTATGTGCAAAGCCTGTATTTCATCCTCAGCACTATCCAAAAAAAAGACTGGTGCTTCCAGCTTTAGCCTACTGCAGCTATATGCTAATGCAGTTCTAGTGTTCTCAGCCCTCCCAAGTCACCAATACTGGAAATGTAGATTTCTAAATGTGTAACTACTTTATTTTAAAGTGTTGACTGCTAATTAGAGAACGTGTAATACATTGTGCGTGCCAAATGATCCACAGCCCACCAATTTGTGATGTTTTCTCCCCTTTTCTCCTTCAACAGCCATTATGAGATTTAAGTCCTGTTGACATCTACCCATAATCCTTAGTAAAACTAGTAAAGCAAAAAGCAGTCTTTTCACATAAAAAGGCACCAAGGGTTTAGTTCAGTGGCACAAACACCTGCTTAAGTGCCTGCTTGGCAAGTGCAAGGTCGTGAGTTTGATTCCCATCCCCCCCACCAAAAAAAAAGGCTTCCTCCCCTCTGGCTGATGACCTTCTACCAAGTCTTGCTTAACTTCCTGGAACATCTAGTCACTTCTAAAAAGTTGTGATTTTATTTTGGGGTTTTTGTTTTGTTTTGTTTTGTTTTGAGATGGTTTCACTATGTCACTCACAGCAATTCTCCCGCTTCAGTTTCCCCAGTGCTGGGACTACAGGAGTGCACCACTACACTCAGCTTCAAAAAAATCTTAAATTTTAGGTTACATACCTCAGAGACAGAGTGTTTGCCTAGTATGGACAAAGCCCTGATTCAATCCAGCCCTGGAAAAATAGTCTTTAAGTTTTTATGTGCTGCTTTTGCCTTTTTTTTTTTTTTATTGCCCTTGCCTCCAAATTTTTGTCATTCAAACTGTCCCTGTTAAAGTTCAAAACAGAGAACTAAGCCAATTGAGAAAAAAGTAATATTAAACAATAATTACATAATAGCTAAATCAAATAAGTAGTAGTTACAAAATAGTTAAATCAAACAAGTATACAATGTCATAACTTGTAAATATATGGTATATATTCTGTCTGACTACTATGCCATCCTATGAAAAGTGAAAAACTGACAGAATAAAATCACATTCAAGCAATCACATTTTTTTAAATAAACAGATCTGGTCAGATGTGGTGGCACACACCTGTAATTCCATCACTCTGGAGGCTAAGGCAGGAAGATTGCTGTGAGTTTGAGGCAAGCCTGGGCTATAAAAAGAGCTCAAGGCCAGCCTGAACTACATACTGACACCCTGTCTCAAAATAAATAAAATAAACTATAAAAATAAAGCAATGGAAGGAAAATGCAAATACATATGGGGGGAATATAAATCTGTTTTCATATAACATATCTCTGAAAAGTTAAACAATAAACTTGTAATAATGGTTTCCCACAGCAAGTAAATTAGAACTATAGGAATTGTGGGAGTAGGGAACAGGGCAAAGAAAGAAACTTTTCATTGTGTAGCTTTTTTCAGGTTTTGATCATTAACTCTCTGAAATTACTGCCTAGTCAAATAATTTTTTTAAATATTTTCACTCTTGTAATCACAGCACTCAGGAGGCTGTGAAAGGAGGATCACTGCAAATTCAAGGCTATCGTGGGCTATAAAGTAAGTTCAATGGCAGCCTGAACTGCATAGTGAACCCTGTCTCAAAAAGACAAATAGTAACAATAAATAAAAATGAGAACATTTTAAATCCTACCCTCTTAGCTTGATGCAAAATTAAAATATGATTCTTTTTTAAAATAGGCTTTTTAAAGTATGAAAACTCTATTTTGTAGTTACAGCAGATAACTGCTTTCTGAAATTTGAGAAATACTTAAATTACAGCGAATAATCCCACAAAATCCAACCTGCCCATATGTAACCACTTTCAATAATTTGATGTACATTCTGCACAATATGACACATTCTAACTTGCACACTTATATGCTGAGGACCTAGCTGCCACCTAATCCCCACAATAGGTACATTAACCTATAGTAAAAGTGTAACAGTTTAAATCAAATAGAAAGGAGTAAGCACTGTGGTTAAGAAAGTGATACTTGAAAACTCCCCATTGATTTCTTGGCCTTTGATGATGACTTCAAAGACAGAATGGTTTTAATCCCTAGATATGTGAACATAGTCTTGCCTTTTTTTTTTTCTTTTTCTTTTCAATGTAACTAAAAAGGCTATTAAACTTTATGAGGCAAGAAAAACTCTAAGTAGCAAACCTGAAGCCAGGTGTGGTGGGACATGCCAATAGTCCCAGCACTTAGGAAGCTGAAGCAGGAGGATCACTGCAAATTTGAGGTTAGTCTGGACCACACAGTGGGTTCAAAGTCAGTCTAAACTAAATAGCAAGACTGTCTCAAAAAAATAAGCAAAAAAGTTTCACACTTGAATACTAAAACAGTTACAGTCTTTACTAAACTTCAGAATCCTTTATCCTTATTTTCTTTTTAAACAAAATGAGATAATATTCAGATATGTTAAGAATTGTCTTTTACATCTTTTTTTTTTTTTTGGAGACACAGTCTTGCTTTGCAATTCAGGCTGGCCTTGCACTTACTACATAGGTCCAGGCTGGTCTTGAACTCAGGGCAATCCTCATGCCTCAGCTTCCCAAGTGCTGGGATTACAGGCTAGTGCCACCACACCTGGCTCCCTTTACCTTGTTATTGTGAACATCTTTTCATTATGCCCAATTTCTTTGACATGATTTTTAATGGGTGTATAATTTTATAGTATATTAAGATAATATAAATTATATAATGTACATTTTATCATATAAATTTACTATTTTCCTACTTAGAGATACTGTTTTAAAATTTTCATCATCATAAACAACATTGCATCAAGCATTTCAACAACAAATCCTGTGTATATGTCCATTATTAATTTCCTTAGGATAAATTCCTAGAAATAAAATTGCTAAGTCAAAATGTATCTGAAAATATAAAGATTTTAACAGATATGGACAAAATGTCCTCCAAAAAAATTAATTTGATTAACTCTCAGTAGTAAAGCAAACATAACATACTTAGGGAAAATGACAGACAACATTTTACTGATTTGACCTGTGAGCTCTCAGCTACCCAAGTGAATCTTGATATAGAACTCAAACTCCACAAGTTGATACAGATAGGTCAAAAAAGTCACAGCTCCTACATGAATGCTGCAAAGAATATACTAAGGCTTGCAGGGGTAGAGGTGTGCTCCTAGCAATGGTAAGTCACTGAGAGATGACAGAAAGACAAGTTCTCGTGGCCTCTCAACTTAATAAAAAAATTATAGCATTTATCCATTTCTTGCAGAAGAAAATGTCATAACAGTCTCTGGTTGTATTGACATTTCAATGCAGAGAAATTAAATTTTAATACTACCTATAAGTCTTCCTACCCACTCACTCTTAAAACTGCATATCCAACACTATTGCTACCATCCCAAATTTGGCGCCTAGGCGTATGTGGTGGTTGAAAGCAAGCCTAAACCAACTGGAAAAAAGTAAGTTCTCCAAAACAGATGACTGCAAACACTAGGTGTAGTTTTAGCAAAAGTTCTCTAATGACAGATGATATATTAGCATAAAATAAGAGAGTGCAAAACTTACTATTTAGTAAACAAAAATGCCAATTTTGCGTTCAAGTGTGTGTTTTTTTCTTTTTCTTTCTTTCTTTTTTTTTTTTTTTTTTGGTACTGGGATCTAACTTAAGACCTTGCATTTGCCAGGCAGGCACTGAGCCACTGAGCTATATCCTCAGCTCCTCAAGTGATTATCTTGCTATCAAAAATTACTTTGGATCCCAGTACTCTAGGTTGGAGCATCAGGATCTCAAGTTCAAGGTCAGTTTAGGCAACTTGTAAGCTTATTAAGACCCTATCTCAAAATAAAAAATAAAAATGGGCTGGGAGGTAGTTCACTGTGAAGGCCCTAAGTTCGATCCCCAATACCTTTAAAAAAAAAAAAAGGATGAGATACAGCATACTGCATAATTCTACAAGTTATAGTGCATATTTTTTAAAAAAGTGCTATCCCCAACAAATTCTTCAAACCATTATATTCTCATAAACCATTATCACACTTCCTTGCCACTATAAACCATCGAGGCAAAAAGTAAGGAAATATTTTATAACTCCCCTTCCTAAAATACACTTAAAATTTAAACAAGACTTCAAAAATCCTAACTAGAGGCAGCAAAACAATGCCTATGTCCTTTAAAATAATGCAAAAAGATTTATAGAAAAGATAAATTATTTTGCAAATAGCAAGCCCTGGCAGTTTTAAAGGGTTCAAAGTCCTTAAGTTTTTCCTAACACTGAATAAAATAGACCAGCATTTGTATTTTCCAACCCTCCAGTAATAATTACAGTATGCCACCATCTCCACTTTTAAAAATAATCCATAATATTCTGATCTTCTGAAGGCAGCAGATGGAAAATTTACAGGTTTTCTCAAGCCAGCACTCTTTCCCTAATCTTTACAAGAAATATGCACTCCTTTTCCACTCAAACCAACCTAGGAATGTGGGAGAAGGCATGGAACAATGTCATCAGAACTTGGCCCTAGAAACGTGCCAAGGATGACGTTAACATCAAAGCGTCCCATTTCTCCAAAATGTTTATTTAGCATTTTCACCACTCTCCTATCAACTCACACAAATGCCAAACAGATTGAGAAGCCAATATACCACGGGCATCTAGCTGTATTAAGTAAGAGCGGTCTTGTAATTTTTCTAAATCTCCATTCGGCCTGCTCCCTCCAGAGAAAAAGAAGAGCTGATACTGCTGTGTGGTGCCCCCAACAGGGACGTAAGCAATGTCCCTTGTGACTCTTAAAACATCCAAGTCTTGCAATAAACAGCCAGGCCAGCAGGGCAGCCTCTCCTTCGCTGAGGGTCAGCCCCAAGTACGCAGCTGAACGAGGAAGGGCGCCAGGTGTGGCCGACTTTCCCTCCGCTAAGTGGGATAGGGGGCGGGGGCGCTATTTATACCATCCTAAAATCTGGAACCTAGGCATGTACCGGCAGCTCTGCATGAAAACACGCCTAAGCGAATCGAAAAACAAAAATAATTCCTCAACGCTGATCGTTCAACACACTATGCATTTTAAAAAACTACTCGTGACTCCTTTCATTTTTATGTTCTCTGAGAAATGATTCACTGGAAGATATCTATTACCATCAAATAAGAAAGCTCGGAACTTCTTATTTAGGAGGGAAAGTGTCAATTTTGCATTCAAACGCTGCCCAGGGTGGGCAGGTGGAAGCATTTTTGGCAGAGAGTAAATTATGCAATTATACAGTGTAATTTTTTTTGAAGGGGGCAATCTTTAAAAAGAGTCCTGGCTCGTCGCAGCTACTTCGCCGAAAAAGCTACGCTGCAACCCCAGCCTTCCAGTACCTCGCAGTGTGAGTGATAAATCACTCAGTTAACCTGGACTTTCCCAACCCCGCGCGCACTGCACCCTGCGCGCTCCGAGCCCATCCCGAACCCGGGAAGTTTCCGGGGCCGTGCCGGGCTTTCGGCAGCTGCTCGCTGTTAGACAAAACTTGCTAATCACTAAAGACATGAGCCTGAGAAGTGACAGTCGCGGGAGAAATCTGGACGCTGTCCCTAGGAGACGCCGGCTGCCCGCACCCTGCCGGCCAGCCCCTTCTTGCCCACCCCCTGCCAACTGCCCCAAAGTACGGGCGCGGGCGGAGAGCACAGAGAGCAGAGGAAGCGCTCACCGCTTCAGCGGATCCGACACCCCCGGCTCCCCGGCAGTAGTGGAGACCAGGCCCAGAGCTGCCGGCCGGGGGGCAGGCCCGGCAGGAACCCCGTCCCGGGGCATGGCCGGCGGCACGCACGCTGCACCACAGCTCCCAGCTAGCCTCTCTCGCCTCCTCACCAGCCCCAGGGGCAGGACTCCGCACGGTGGGGCCCGCCCACCACCGAAGCCAGCCAATAGTCGTCGAGCGCGGGAAGCGGGGGGCGGGGCGAGCAGGGCCGCCCACTTCGCTCGGTAGCCGTACACCGCTCCACTGTCTTCAGTGCATGCCTTCCCAAAACTGTCTAGGTTTAGGGTAGCATATTCGTCGCATAAAAGATGTATAACAATCTGAGCCATAGGAACATTTCTGATTTTGTGGTTCTTTCCTTTTTCAAATATTTCTTCATCCTCTGTTTACAGAACACCTACTCGAGGACCAGTCACATCCCCTCCATATCAATAGGATGGAAGAGCGATGCGGAGACCAGTCACCGAGAACCCACAGCAGGCACACTCGGTTATGAAGTCCTCAGGTAATGGGTGCGGGCTGGATCTCTGGAGGATGAGAAATGAAAGGGTTGTTAGCCTGGAATTCTGGTGGCCTTGGTTCATTGTGGAGGACCGTCTCCTCTCTCCTTCCCTCCCTTCCTCTGCTTCTCTCTCTCTCTCTCTCTCTCTCTCTCTCTCTCTCTCTCTCTCTCTCTGGACACTAAGCAGTATGTGCTACCTGGTTAAAATTTCAATCGTGACAAAAATATATTCAGTGAAAATGGAAGTTTCCATTCTCCTCTGCCCCGCCCTCGGTTTTCTTCCTTTTCAGGCGACCACCATTGACTAGTTTCTTGCGTAGCATTTCATCAAATTGTTTTGAGATTTTTCTGTGTTTTTATCATGTCAAACAATACTGCAGTCAGTATTCTTATGGCCAGTTGGTATGTGAGCAAATGTATGTTTAGGCTAACTACCTGGGTGCTGAATGTTAGATCTTCAGGTGGTAACTTTAAAACTGATAACTGTTGTCAAACTGTTCTCCATGCATTTTGTTTCAACTTATGCTCCCAATGCAATTTACTAGCGTACCTATTTCAACAATATGCTATACAATATGCTATTGAACTATACAGTATTGAACTCAGTTTTCAAATTGTTAAGTTCCTACTTATATCCTTTGCCTGCTTTTTATTTCACTGGTCTTTTTAAAAATCGTAGGATATTTTATATGTGTAAGATTAATTCATCATGAATAAATTGTTTATCTTTTACCACCTTGTCTTTGGCTTTTATCTTTTACCACTTTGTCTTTTGGCTTTGAATATTTTTTGCCATAACTTATTTTTTATTTTCACATAATGACATTAATTAGTTTTTAAAATGTTTTTAGTGTTTTTGTTTTTAATCTTTTTTAGAATGGGTATCACTACCCTCCAAGATTTAGAAAAATTCCCCCATGGTTGTTTCTAATATGTTTTAGGTCTACATAGTCCATCAGTACTGCATGTAATCTACAATAGAAAATCTATATGTTATGACAGATAACTAAATCAGAATAAAGGATATGAATAGATATTTCTCAAAAGATGTACAAATACCAATAAGTACATGGAAAGATGCTTGCCATTAGAGGCCATCGAGGAAATGCAAATTAAAACCATAATGAGACATTAGTTCACATTCACTAGGATGTAAATAATAAGAAGATATATCATAGTATGTAATATATCCATAATATAATATATTATATATGCATATATATAATAAAAAAGATAGTAACAAGTGTTGACTAATGTTATGGACTGAATTGTAGCTTCCTAAAATTCTTATATTGAAGCTCAAACCCCCAATGACTGTATTTGGAGATGGACTCCTTACAGAAGTAATTAAAATTAGGGCAGGAAACAAGAGAGGACTCTACTGTGATGTTATGGGTATCCCTGAAGAGGAGGAAGAGATACCAGGCACATATGCACATGGAGAAAAGACCATGTGAAGATGCAGGGAGAAGGCATCCATCTGCGAGCCAAGTAGAGAAATCAAACCTCAATCTTGTACTTTCAGTCTCTACAACTATGAGGAAAAAAAATATGTTTGTTTTGTTTTGTGTTTTGAGACAGGGTTTCACTATGTCCTTGAACCTTGAACTCACTATATAGCCCAGGCTGGGCTCAAACTTCCAGCAGTCCTCCTCCCTCAGCCTCCTGGTGCTAGGATTATAGATAGGCAAGCAAACCATGCCCAGGTGAGAAAAGTTTTGAAATTTAAGCCACCCAGTCTGTGTCATTTTGTTTTGGTAGCCCTAGCAAATGAATCAGCAAGGCTGCAGAGAGATTGGAACCGTCTTACACTGATGGCAGAAATGTAAAATGGTGCAGCTACTTTGCAGGACAGTCTGGCAGTCATTCATATAGTTAAACATTGAGTTACCATGTGAGCCAACAATTGGATATACCCAAAGAAGTGAAATGTGTCCACACAAAAACATTTTCTGGGTGTTGTGGTACTGGTATGTAACCTCAGCATTCTGAAAGGGTGAAGCAGAAGGATTCCAAGTTCAAGCCTAGCCTGAAGAACTCAGGGAGACCTGGTCTCAAAATAAACAGTTTTAAAAAGGACTGGGGACATAGCTAAGTGTGAAGGTCCTGGGTTCAATCCCCAATATTGAAAACAAAAACCCTGAATATTCATAGCAATATTATTCATAATGGACAAAAATGAGCAATAACTTATATAGCAATCAACTGGTGAGTGGACAAATGGAATATGTCCATATAGTGGAAAATTATTCAACAATAAAAAAGGAATGAAGTCCTGGTATGCTGCAACAGGGACAAATATTGAGGACATCATGCTAATGAAAGAAGTCTTACTAGAACTACCTACTTTATCCAAGTATCCCAAATGTCCAAAACAGGCCAATCTACAGAAGTAGGAAGTAGATTAGTGATTGCCTATGGCTGAAGAAGGGGAAGGTTTGGAAGGATGAAGGAAACCTAGGGCCTGGGGTGTTTTTTTCAGGGCTAATACTCTAAAATTGATTGTGATGATAATTTCACAACTCTGAAAATATACTAAAAATCACTGTATACTTTTGATAAATGAATTATATATATATATATATATGAATTATATCTTAATAAAGATGCTAAAATCAACACTCAGACTTCACTGAACAAAAGTCATAGTATATGAAGTACAGAAGAAACCCAGAGAAGCAAATCATGGGGAAATTATTAACCTTGCTCTAATTCTAATTGAAAATAAAAAGACAATATTGATGGAGCAGAAAAAGTAGCTAAATTCATAAGTTAATATAGTAAAATTATTTAGCAGAAAACCATTTTCAACAGTACTTTGGCAAATTGCAAGATTATGAAATTATTTGTTCTTATCAAGTAATCTACATATGAGAATATATATCTTCAAACTAATCCAAATGAGAAAAATCAATTTTCCCTCAATGTTTATAACAACATTATTTGTAGTGTAAACCAAAATAAAACTGGAAGTAACTTAAATA
The DNA here is from genome assembly GCA_004027455.1 of Hydrochoerus hydrochaeris. Lineage (NCBI taxonomy): Eukaryota > Metazoa > Chordata > Mammalia > Rodentia > Hydrochaeridae > Hydrochoerus > Hydrochoerus hydrochaeris. The sequence continues at coordinate 700,351 of PVLA01000029.1, forward strand.
CCTAATAATTTGGAGAATATGTATTATGATAGCAAACAAGGGCTACATTAATAAATGGGGAAGTATATGTAAAATAATGAGAAAAGCAGAATACAAATTTGTTGTAGATAGTAAGCATACATAAAAGAATCTACACTATTGAGTATAATGAGAAAAAAATTTAATAATAAATGGCAACAGGTTCCTCTTAGGGAGATAAAACTGGCTTTGTTTGAAAAAATACTCTCAAAATATATTTTGGATATAGATATGAAAATATGAGTGTAAGGCAGAAGCTCTGGCAACACAAGAAACCTGCTCTGCATGAAAATGAGAGGAATTTATCTTTGTTCCTCAAAAAGAGAAAAATAAAGTAGTAAGAAGAAATGAACCAAGCAAAGAGATGGGAGAGACAACTCAAGAGCATAAGAAGTCTGTGTGTGTTAAATAAAGGCCTAATGTGAAATCTCTAGTGATAGGATTGGACAATGGATTTTTTAAAGAAAAGGGTCTAGTTATTTCCCCAAATCATGTGTGTGTGTGTGTGTGTGTGTGTGTATTTCCTGAGCTAGGTCTCACTATATATTCCATAATAGCTCTGAACTTATTATATACCCCAGGCTGACCTCAAACTTGTATCAATCGTCCTTCAATCTTCCAAGTGCTGAGATGAAAGGTGTGCACAACCACACCTAATTTATTTCCCTAAATCTTAAAATCTCACTAATGCTTTGTGTAATGGGGTTTGGTAGCCAGGAAAGAAGCTGAAAGTGAGGCATTTAGAACAGAGAAAAAAATAGTACACATGGAAGCAGAGGTTTAGATATGGAAAAGATTGAAAATAAGCCTCTCAGAAATAATTGCTAATCTTAGGAAAGGCTGTGGACACCTGCATTGGATGTTTGGGATGAACGCACTTAGATTGTATTGAAAAGAAAGGGAAGCTGCAGTTAAAATTTGCCTTAAGTAAGAATAAGAAAATAATATGATATGTGTTTTAAGTTCATGAAAGGCTTCAATCTAAATTCTTTTTATAATCCCATTTGTTCTAACAATATGTAGCTTCACCTACTGACCCAAATAAAATGAGCAGAACCTAGTTAAGCCCCTGCTGTGGCAAACCAGTGAAAGTAATGTTTTACTGCACCTTGGATAATGGCTGGAAGAAATGGAAATAAATATGTAAGAGGGAAAATTTTTACTCCCGCTGTGTCTTAGCAATAGGAAGGAGTTTAATAAGGCCATCCAATTTTTCAAAAAATCATTCTACTATGTTGAAATGTTATTAGAGGAAAAATATGATCAAATGTTCAACAAGACTGGTCTGTGAGAAAAGTTCAAAAAAATGAATACATAAATGGCTCCTTCAACATTTTGAACTTCTAAATTGCCCAGCTCCAGAATTCATGTCTGCTGACTTGGCCAAAGTAGGGTTTACTAACCATCCCTGATTTACAGATGGCAGGGCTGTGGCACAGGGCCTAGCAGTGATTTTCCCAAGGTTACAGAGCAAGCCAGAGGGTGAACTGAAAATAGAACTGTACCTCACACTCCCATGCCGACTATATGATAACTTGTGTACTGTCAGCAGAGATTTGAGGAATGAATGTCCTGGAGAGATTAGCATAGTTTTATGGCTAGAGAAGTCTTGCTCAACAATTGCAAATGCTATTTGGCAATATCAAATGACCTATCTAAGCCTATAAACAGAAGCATTCTGGGCGTATAAGCAAAATTCTCAGAAAAATAAAATCTATCTTTGACAACAGAACAAAATTTTTAAATATGCAGATCTGCTGTTGGGAAGCCACTATTTGCATAATGCTTTAATCTCTAGATCCTCCCCCTCTAAAGACTACACTTCCCAATAGCAGCTCCTGGGCTGGACATCCAGTTCAGTAGTAGAGTGCTTACTTAGCAATTTGATGTGAAGCCCTGGGTTCCACCCCCTGCCCACAAAAAGAAACAAACAAAAACAAAACAAAACAAAGCAAAAAGCTACTCCTCAACATTATAATGTCAGTAAGCTTACAAGATTATACAGATATATCTATATGTTTTCATAAGTACAGGATCACCTGGAAACTTACTCTTTCACAAATAGTTTTCTCTAAGTTTCCTCACTGAATTAATAGAAGTAGAAGATAGAATGACAGTTTGAAAATTAGAGCTCACAGCCCAGCCACTGAATTTATGTCTCCAGGTAACCAGGCCATGGAAGAATTGCTCAGTTAGCTATTTGCTTATACCTGGAAATATATTAAAAAAACAAAAACAAAAAAAAGTTCAAGCTATTGTTAGGTGTCTATTTTCCAGGGTAGGTTCTCATACTGTACTGATCTAACTAATAGCATTTAAATGTTTAATTTTTGCAAATGTTAATCTCACTCACTTTCAGATAGATTTTTAAAATTAGTTTTATTGGTACACCTTAGATATACATTGTGACTGCATTCACATTTATCATATGGAGCTCGTACGTGTACATAATATATCATGATTCTTTTTTCCCCAGTTCCTTTCCCTTCTTTCAACCCCTCTTCCTCCCATTTACAAATCTTTGCTTTCATGTTTTCCTCTATTCTTTTTTCTTTCCCTTTCCTTCCTTTTCTCATTTTCCCTCTCTTGTACCCGTTCTCATTTGAACATTTTTTTTCTATTTCCCAATTTGTGGTATGCATTTTGGTTCTTATTTACCTTAGTTTCTCACACCAGAGAAACAATGCAATATTTAAACATGTGTATCCCAATTTATTTCATTTAAGAGTGTGGTGTTAAGGTGCATCAGACAGATTTTTTTAAAATGATCACTACATAAAATGGGTGAATATTTTCTGACCAGCCCTAACTGGAAATATCACTGTCACAGACTATGGTTTTTTTTGTTGTTGTTGTTTTGTTTTGTACCAGGGATTGAACTCATGACCTCGCACTTGCAAAGCAGGTGCTTATGCTGCTGAGCTAAATCCCCAGCCCCAACTATGGACTTCTTGACAACTAGTTTCTTCTCCTTCAGGTAAGGGACTGCTCTGTCACTGATTCTGCTCAGTTTTTCAGACTCAAACTTTTTACAAGACTCTGGCCAGAATAATAAATTCTAAGTGTACAGTAAAAGAGAGAAATAATGGATCTAATATGTACCCTCAGTAATTTCTTACTTGACTAGTAAAAGTCATGGAAGCCAAGCCCCTTTCCATAGCATAACATGGCATTTGATTTTTATTTTTTGGTTTGGGGGTTTTTGTTTTGTTTTGTTTGTCTTTTTGAGACAGGGTCTCACCATGCAGTTCAGGCTGACTTTGAGCTCACATTGTAGCCAGGCTGGTCTCCAATTTATTACAATCCTCCTGCCTCAGTAACATGATATTTGAAAGTATCTTACAGAAATTCTATAAAAAAGCAGGAACTGCAGAGCTACATGAACAAAATGTATGTTGAAAGTTCCTACCAATAAAGTCGGGTTTATTTGGAACATTATCCTTTACAGGCAACATTTTATTAATATATGAACAACCCAATTATTGTGAGGTAAAGGAACAATACAAACATCCAAATTTGGGTGAAATGTCTTTCCCCTTCCATCTCTTTTAGGATAGATATTTCAGCTGCTACCCTGTGCCCCCTCCCCTTTAGCATCATAGTGACATTGGCTAGGACTGTCTCAGTCAAACACATAAATACATGGGTTAAAAACATTTCAGAAGGGGTATGTATATGGCTCTATTGGCAATACCTTTTGAACATTCTTGGCTATTCTACTATCTGAATTCTGGCAATATACAGAAAGTATCTCTGTTAACCAAAACAGAAAGTTATATTTCACACAGAAAAAAAAGGAAAATTAAAGTACTGCATAGGGTCAGTAATGTATCTGGGTTATCCCTCTGCTTCCTTCTTTTAGTTTGACCCATATTTTGCAGCCTGGTTTGTGTATTATGTATGTATGTATGCATGTATGTATATTTTGAGACTCAACAGTCTTGCTATGTAATTAGGCTGGCATTCACTATATATCCCAGGCTGGCCTTGAACTGGAAGCAATCCTCCTGCCTCAGCCTCCCAAGTGCTGGGATTACAGGTGTGCCCAACCACACATAGCTTCCCTTGCATGTTTGTACCCTCTAAGTACAGCCTCACCTGCACACGGCTCTCTCAACTGGTTACCCAGGAAATTCTGATCACCTTTAAGTCACCACTCAGACCCTGCCTGCTCCAAAGAGCCTGGCCCGACTGCCCCAGGCAAACTCCAGCTTCTTCTCTTGCACTCTTTCTGTGTGTGCCCTGTCCCAAAACATGGGTACTGCGCATACTGGGCTCTGCCTGACACCTGCTTCTTCCATAGGCATCCATTCTCCGTGTTCGTTGCCCCCTACTCTTGATCCCATATGTTGCTTCCCATGACTTCTTCCTTTTTCACCTCCAAGCTGCTGGCTTCCCCCCTCACCAGCCCTGGAACTTTCCAGGCTGAGGTCACTGGACCTCCTTGCAGAGCATTCCCCTCCCTGGACCTCAGCTGGTGCAGCTTCCTGCTGCTTAAAAGTCCCTGTCTCTCAGCTTCTATGACATGAACTGCCTGCTCCTCTGGACACTGGCTAGCCCTCTTATTCTGGGGTATCTCTAGCCCAGACCTCTACTGTCTCCTAAGCACCACCACTGACACTGCCACCAATGCTCAGCAACACCATGTCCAAGCCAAGTCTTCCCCCACCCCTACTCCTGGGTGAATACACAGACAAACCCCATCCACCTAGCCCCCAAGGAGTCCTCCCCTCTGTTTTACCTTTCTGAGCATTCTTTCCTACTTTTTAATATTCTCACCCCAAGTCTTCTACTCATCTGCTCTATTGCTGCCAGAGATAGGCCCTATTACCTGAATCCCTACAGTCTCCTGCCTCTCCGGTACCCAGGTGTGTTCTATGGACTAGCCACACAGCATTACTCAGAGCTTGTTACAAATGCCAGGTCACAGACCCCACTCAATACTTACCAATTAGAATGTACCTTTGAACAAGACCACCAGGGGACTCACCTGCACTTGGAAAATTAAGAATTGCTGTTAGAGAAAGGAAGAAAAGGTGGTGGTGGTGAGACAAGAAAGAATCATCAGAGTCATGTGCCAATCTCTAGCCAACCCTAACCAATCCTGACTTGACACCCTACAAGCCCCAGAATTTTTTTTTTTTTGGAGGGGTCAGGGTCTTGCCATGTAGTTCAGGCCAGCCTAGAACTCGCAATGATTCTCCTGCTTCAACCTCCCAAGTGCTGGGATTACAGGGATGTGCTACCATGTCCAGCTGGATTTTTTTGAATCTTTGAATTCCATATGCACAGTGCCAACATGTGGACTATTTTGATTCATCCATGAACTCATTTATCTGCCAACATTTTTGTCATTCTAGGGGACATAAGCTCTTCCTGCCCTAATAAGTCTACAGTTGAATAGAGAAACAGCCCTAGTAACAAACATTGTAAGAATGTATGAAGTAAGTATTCCTCCCTCCTTTTTCCCAAATCCACTTTATTTCAAGGAGAAAAAAAACAAACAAAATTTCAAAACACATGAATCAGGGTGAAATAAGTACTAAAAGTGGGCTTTGGGATCAGAAATAACTAAATTCAAATCCATCTACTATTTATTAGCTGAATGACTTTGTTGAATTACTGAAACACATTGCATCCCCATTTCTCCATCAAGAAAGATGAATGTGCAAGTATCTTTCAAGACACACTTCAGTGATGCTGGTATCATGCCTTCTGTAATCCTCTTGCCTTGAATGTGAGCTGGACCTAGTGACTTGCTGTATCAGGGTTTATCAAAGAAACAGATATAGCACAAGATGTACAAGTGTATAAGAAATTACAAGATTGGCTTACGATGGTCAGCCACAAAGTCAAACGAGGAAGCATGCAGAGGGTGTCTGCACGCTGGAGGTTGAACAGCCCAGCCCAAGGACTGGACCTTACTGCAGTGTCCCATGCACATCCATATCAGAAGGCCGATCATGGGTCTGCAACAAAACACTGAAGAATCTGTGACTGAAGGCTGAAGAGTCTACAATGAAGGCTGAAGAGTCCCAGGTAGAAGCCCAACAGTCTGTGCCAGAAGCCAGATGACATCCAAACTGAAGGCGAAGATTGGAGCTCCTCCAAAGAATGTGCAATCAGTCCCTCTTCATTGGCCTTTTATTGTATGCAGGCTACTCCCCTCGGGTGGGCGTAGCACTCACACCATCTGCAAGCCCTCCTCTTGCACAGACTGAGGATGCTACAAACTAGGGACCCTGGCCACCTGCTGAATAACTTAGTTAAATTTCTGAGCTTTTCAAATTGACACAATGAACAGTATCCTAGAATGATAATGCTTGTCCTCTGCCCTCCACGATGTAGAGCTGCTGAGTCACTTAAAGTTTCTAGACTTCTCAGGTTGACACAATGTATAAACCACAACACTTGCTTCTAACAAACAGAATACAGATGCTTTTCAATTTACAACAGGTATGTCCTGATAAACCCACCTTAAGTTTAAAATATTGTGAGTAGAAAATGCATATTAAACACCTAATCTACCAAATATTGGTGTCACTTAGAGATGGGTATATTGCAGAGGATCAGCTGTTTACCCTATTGATGGGTGGCCAGCTGGAAGTGAAAGGTAGGTGCCACTGCTAGCATGATGAGAGAAGATCCTTATGGGAGGCCAGATAGGAAGATTGAGGTCTAATTGGCTTCTTCTGTGAGCAGTAGGGAGAAAGGTAGCATGAACATATGCTGACATGTTTCAGGGAAAGTTAATGCAGTTGAGATCCTGTTGTTTACCTGTTAATGTACATGGATGGTGGGAGACAGATGAATCCTCTTTTACCCTGATTGCTTGTGCCTGTGTCTGAGTGAATAAAGCCAAGGTGCGCCAGCCACTAGGGGCTCTTCTTCAATGGAAGACAAGAGCCCCTGACCCCCTACATTTTAACCTAGTTCTGTGTCTCTTTGTGTTTCATCTTTGCCACCCCTTGATCAGGTACAAGCTTGTAAGATGGCCTGCTGCAGATCCTATCACATATTGCTAGCTTGAGAAAATTAAAAATTCTAAGTACAGTTTCTGCTGAATACATATTGCTTTCACACCATTATAAAGTCAGAAACTTGTAAGAAGACCATCATAAGATGGGGACCATCTGTACTGCAAAAGTGGTGGACTGTCACTTCCATGATGAGACTACAAAGACTAAATTCAATTTTACTAAATGTACTACTCTGTTACATTCTTGGCATATATACTTCAATAAAGCCAGCCACCATTTAGAAAGCCCCATGGAGGAGGAAATAGGAGAACCTCTAGCCAATAGCCAGTGAGGAACACAATCCTGTCAACAACCATGTGAGTGAGCTGAAGAGGAAATCCTTCCCCAGATGAGGTTTGAGATGACCACAGCCACCACTGGCACCTTCACCACAGCCTGCAAGTGACCTGAAGCAAAAGACATAGCTAAGCCAGCCTAGATCCCAACCCTTAGGAACTGTGACAGTCAGTACTCTGTTTTAAGCCACTAAATTCTGAGGATAATTTGTTACACAGCAGCAGATAACATGTTCCATGCAGAATTATTGTGGAAATTAGAATATATATAAAGATTAAAAAGGTTGTGATGATGATAACGACAACAATGATAAAGATGATGATAATTAGAAGGAATCCAGATAACTTAAATTAAGGCTTAGAACTTGACAGAAGTGCTATGATTGTGAAGAAAATATTTTCAGTTCTTCAATTCCTGAGAAGCACAGAGTAGAAGATGTGGGGTAAACAGAGTTTTGCTTTCCTCATTTGGTCACAAATTGACCAATTGTGATAAAAAGGAGCCTGCAAGCAGAAACAGTAGTTAGGGATTTGTCAGTGAAGGAGACATTGCCTGGGTCCTAGGTGACAAAGTTTGACAGAGAATTAAGAAGAGATTGTTCTTTCACTTCTCAGATTGAAGCATAGCATATTTGTGCCTGGTGAACAGTTAGAAAGAGAACAGAGTGAAATAACTCGTGTAGTTGATTTGTGCAGCTTGTAAGAAGGAAAGTCAAGGACCTATATCACCATAAACCAATGAAACTTGAGGGTGTAGACTTCTTAGAGGCTATACAGACTTTGACAGGCAAAAAAGGAAATAAGGCACTCTAAACCAAGGAAACAGCAGCACAAATGTTCAGAGATATGAGTGAGAGTCATTTTCTTAGGGAAAAGCATGATCTTGTTTCACTAGAAAAAAACACAAACTAGTTTAATACTATAGCTCTGATTCAGCCTCTAGAGAAATGATTCTCAACCTTTTTAGTATTCATTTTCCCTTGCGGTCTTAAAAATTTTTGTCATTTCAAAGAGTTTTAGTCTATGTGGAAATAGCTCTTGAATATTTACCATATTAGAAGTTAAAACAAATTTTTAAATATTTAGTTCACATTCATCTAAAATAGCAAAATAAACTCATTACATGTTAACATAAATAACACATTTTTATAAAAAAAATATTGCTTGCTAAATACAACAAAAATAGGTGAGAAGAGTGGCATCCTTTTACATCCCTGAGAATCTTTTATGCCTGCCTTAATACAAGACAGCTGGATATTCATATTTGTTTCTGCATCAATCTGTTATAATATCACACATCACACTGCCTCTAGAAAACTGCACTATACACTTGTGAGAGTGAAAATGACAAATCTTCTCTTCTTATTGTGAAAATAGTTTTGATCTCTCAAACCTTCCAAAAGGGATTTAAGGACACCTAAGTGTCCCTAGATCACATTCTGAAAAGTTGCTCCTCTAAACCAAGAATAGTGGTATACTTATAATCCCAGCGCTCTAGAAGGCTGAAACAGGAGTATCACAAGTTCAAGGGCAATATGGGCTATTTATCAAGGTCATGTCTCAAAATAAAAAGTCAGGAATGTAGCATGGCACCTGCCTGGCAAGCATGAGGTCATGAATTCAATCCATGGTACCAAAAATGAAAAATAAAAAGAAATGCAGCTAGAAGTACAGCTCTGAGCAAAGACCCTGGTGAAGGGCCTCAGTTGTGCCAAAAATAAAAAATTCCTGTTCTAGAGCAAGAGCAGTACGTACTACTGAGAGAAAAAGTCAAGTCTACAAATGTACCAATGAGCATAGCAATAATACTAATAGCTAATGTTGATTGAGTGCTCACTATATGGTACTCTAAGCACCAAAACCTAAGAAGTGATTACGATTATTCTTCACAGATGAGGAAACTAAAGACAAAGACTGTAAGTAACTTGTCCGAGTTAACACAGCTAGTCAGTGGTGATGAAAAGTGACACAAAGGCAGGCAGCTTGGCTCCAAAGTCTTCTTAACCAGTGCACAGCTCTGCTCTCTAAGGGACAAAAGCTTTGCAGTAAAATTGACAAAGGCCTGAGTCATTCCACTCACCCACTCCTTCTCCCTCCTCTCCCTGCTATTTCAGATTTCAATGCTCTTTCTCTTTCCCGGCCTGGTTAGGGAACTCATGTTTTCACGCTGCACCAAGTCCTTGTTCACTGCCTGTTGTTCATTATTCCCACCACTCCACAGAAACTGCTCTCTCCAAAGGCACCAATGACCTTATAATGACTCAATAGCTGCTTTTCAGTCCATATCTCCCTTGCTCTTCAAAACATGAGATATTATTGATCACTTTCTTTTCAGTTAAAATTCTCTATCTTGGTTATTTTAACATCAGATGTTTCTGCTTGTTTCACTATCTACTTAATAATTTAGTTTGAGAAAACATTTATGGAGATTTTTTTTGGAAGCAGAGTCTCATTGTGTAGTTCAGGCTAGCCTTGAACTCACTACATAGCCTAAACTGGCCTTGAACTCACGACAATCCTCCTGCTTCAGCCTCCTGAGTGCTAGCATTATAGGTGTGCACCACCATACTCTGCTATGGGGATCCTCTTGGCCTGCTTTGTAAACATTTTCATTTCCCAGTGTTTGATCTTAGGTTTTTCTCAGGCCTAAGATCTGTATTTTCTTCAACTGCCATTCACTTCTATGACTTTAATTATCAAATATATACTTTAATTATCAAATAGTTATCAAATATATACCTTAATTATCAAATATATGTTGGGCTATAATATCCAATTATACTGCAAAGCTTTTGTCCCTTAGAGAGCAGAGCTGTGCACTGGTTAAGATATTATAATATCTTTGGATATTATAGCCCAATGCTGTTATGTGTCCAGATGATGCCTAGACATTTCTTCAGTCACCTCAGAGTCAATGCTCCAAATTCTAATCAATCTTTCACTCTTCAAATGGTTCTTTTTCCTCTGTTTACTGACCTGCGGAATTATGCTACTATCCTTTGTGAACAAACACTTGCAAATCATTCCAGACTTCTCTCACCTGTCTTGAGGTCCTTCTGGAGCCTCTGAAACACTGCTAAAATCTACTTTTCTCCAGCTCCATTGCTACTACCCTAGCCCTGGCCATCTTCTTCCTGTCTTGATTATTATACTAGCCTCATTATTAGTTCCCTTTCTTCTAGTTCTGTTGGTGACAGTTTAACCATAGTGACCAGGTAACTACTTTTCATAGCTTCATGGACCATTGTTACTTTGTCTCCTGTAATGTTGATGACCAAAGGAAATAGGCAGCCTTGCAGCTTCATATACACCACTGCTGAATCCTGTGGTTACTGCATAGCTGGGAACCACTTCAACATTTCCACATTTCCTTCAGGAAACCCAAACCCAATAAAGAGTCCCAGTTTTTATAGCACAGTGACAAACTACTTTAAGGTTAGTGGCATAAAACACCACCATTGTATTAGACTCATGAATTTTGTGGGTCAGAGATTTGGAAAGAGTACAAAAGGGATGGTTTGGGAAGGTATGCCTAAGGGTAGTGACTAGGATCTTTGGAAAGCTCATCTAATCACATGTCTGGTGTCTGGTCACAAAAAAGGTTAGTTTCCTGGATGTCACCACATGTAGTATACACCCATAATCCCAGCACTCCAGAGGCTGAGGAAACACAATTGCCTTGAGTTCAAGGCTAGCCTGGAAAAAATCCTATGAATTTTCAAGTAGGCTAACATGTGAATTTAAAAGAAGTTAAACCAACCAGGAGTGGTGGCACATGCTTGTGATCCCACCACTCCAGTGGCTGAGGCAGGAGGGTTACCATGTGTTCCAGGGCAGCCTGGACTACATAGCAAATTCAAGACCAGCTTGAACTTCATAGCAGGATCCTGTCTCAATCAATCAATATCAAACAAACAAACAAACAAAAAAGGAGTTAAACTACATTTGTGAAATGGCAAGAGAACAGAGAAAGATCACTCATAGTAGAATCCAGAAATAGACACAAAGATATACTAAAATTTAATGTTTAATATATGAGTGGCTTTTCAAATCAGAGAAAGAGAGATCAAATACACACCAAAGCACCGATCCAGGAGTCAAACTCATCTAGTAGATACTGGAAAGGGGGAACTTCTTCCCAGCATCCCTTCTATCTCCCTGAGTCACTGACTCTGCATATGCTACTCCTGGCTTTGGCCCTTTCCATCTCCTTCGCTGTGCTTTACCATCAGTCTCTACCTGGGACTCCTGAAAACCATTCTGCCACAGTTTCTGCTCCTTCAGTGTCCATAACACCAAAACATAGGGCGGCCCAAGTGTATATCTATGACTTTACTAAAAGTTTAAGGAAGGACGGAGGGATGTAGGGATGGAGAATTTAAGAGCAAACTGAACACCAAATATAATTTCTCCCCAGAAATTAGCTATGAGATGCACTTACCATGTAAACAGTGTTATTTACCGAGTGAATTTACTGAGTACATGAATTTACTGAGTATCCAGTAAGCACCAGGCACAGTTTTACATACTGGAAATAGAAGGATATAGTGCATGGTGTTGTGGCCCTACCTGTATGCATCAGGATTCTACCATTCTATAGCCATCCCACTTCTAGACTAGCATCTGAAGCTCTTTGTTGATTGTCATGAGCAGTCAGAACATGACAAATTCAACAGGTCAGTGGACTCCTTAGAAAGAAGTACATAAGAATTAATACACCCTAGAAGCTGCCCTCATTTGGTGACTAACAGGAATTGATATGGTAGCACTCTTTTATCTGTGAGGGAAACACTTCAAGAACCCTAGTGGATTCATGAAACTGTAGATAGTACCAAGCCCTGTGTACCCTATGTTCATTTCCTATCCATACATACCTATTATAAAATTTAATTTATAAATTAGGCACAGTAAGAGATAAACAATAATAAAATAAAGCAACTTTGGAGCCATTATTAAATAAATAAGGATCACTTGAACACAAGCCCTCCAATACCTCAACAGGGAATCTGATAAACAAGACAGCTACCAAATGACGGAGGGCAGATGATGAGTGTAGCATGGATATTCAGGACCAAGGGATGATTCATATCCTTGGGAGGATGGAGTAAAATTTTATGCTACTTAGAATGGTGCACAACTTACAAATTTTTAAAAAATTTTTCCATTTAATAATTTTGGACCACAACTGACTATAACTGAAACAAAAGAAAGCAAAACTGCAGAAAAGGGGATGCGCCATTCTAGAAATGATCTTGGCAAACAGATTCCTTACAGTGAATTTTTTCAGACCCAGAGTTCCTCATGAGGATCAAGCTCCAGGAACCCACAGTAGTAGCAAGTTGTATGGTAACACATCCTTTGCTGACAGCCTTCTCATTTCTGTCAGCTCTGTCTTGTTATTGGTGTTTCCTGGGATCATAGCCCATGTAAACAAATTTTTCTCTCAGGTCTGCTTCTGGGAAAACCCAAACTTAGCTGGTTAAAACACAGTTTTAATAAATGTCCTTCCTCATGAAGAAGATAATAAGTAAATAAATGTGAAATGAAAATAAACTATAAAAAATAAAAAGAGGGTAAGAAAAAAATGAATGTTTGTAGTAAGGAAGGGGATATCATTTAGGTAGAGCAGGCAAGGCAGTCTTTTCGATTGGAGGAGATGCTATTTGAGGGAGGCATGAATGAAGTGAGGGACTGAGCCTTGCAAAGGCCTGGAGAAGATTTTTTTTTTTTTTTTGGTACCAGGGATCAAACTCACTACCTATGCTGCTGAGCCAAATCCCCAGGCCGGGAAGAATATTCTTGTCAAAGTACCTAAAATAGGAATGAGTTTTGTATGTTCCTTCTTCTCCAGCTACATATTCCTTTGTTGATATCCTCCAACCCTATAGGTTTAAATACCATTTATATACTTTTAACTCCAGCAGTCACATCTTTAGCCTATTCTCTAGGATTTTTCCTAGAACCTATACTTGTAAATCTAATTAACTATTTTGATTTGGACGCCTAACAGGTATCTTGATCTGTAACAGGTCTGAAAACAAAATCCTGATCTTTTCCTCAAACTTACTCTTCTGAGATGTTGTCCCTCATCTTTGTAAATGGGCAACTTCATTCTTCCAGTGTCTTAGGCCAAAATTAATTAGGTTAGGCTCATGCCTGTAATCCCAGCACTTGAGAGGCAGAGGCAGGAGGATTGCTGCAAATTTGGGGCCAGCCTAGGACACATAGTGAGTTCAAGGCCAACCTGAACTACAGAGCAAGACCCTGTCTCAAAAAAAAAAAAAAAAAAAATACCTTACTGCAGTTATATTTGACTCCTGTTATTCATCTTTCACTTCTGATCTAGAAGCAAACCCTGTTGGTTCTGCCTTTAAAATATGTCTAGAATCCAGTCACTTTGTATCACCTTTGCTGCTGCCATTTTCATGAAAGCCACCATCATCTCTTGTCCTACTGGTCTTCCTTGCCCTTATCACAGTTTATTCCCACTTGGCTGAAGAGATTCTTACGCAGTAAAGTCAAACAATCTCATTGTAGTAAAAGTCAAACTTCTTACAGAAGACTATTCCCCATCACCCACTGGTCTCCTTTACTTCATACACAACCAGGAAAATTTTTTCTTTTCTTTTTTTTTTTTCCTTAAATGTGGAAAAAGCAAGTACCCTATCTCAGGACCTTTGAGTTTGTTTTTCTCTCTCCCCCAGTTAGCCAGGAGGGTAGTTCTACTTCCTTCACATATTTGCACAGATTCCTCCTTGCCCAGGGCCACTGTCTAGGGTTGCACATCTGGCCAATGGGACAGATGGAGATTGAATCCAGCCTAAGTACATGACACACAGTAGTCACTCAATAAATATTGAATAAACAAATGACTAAACAAAATAAACTATTAGACCAGATACACGTGTGATTCTTAATGTAGTATAGTCCACAAAGAGGAGAGCATATTTCTTACCTTCATCTCCTGGATTCTCACACTGATGTCATTATGCAGAGCACTATTAGTTCTTTTCCTCTTCCACACTTTACAGATTTTACCCAAGCTATCTTGCTGAGAAAAGGAAGCCTGATGTCTTTTTAGGAGCTTTCCTTATTTGCATGAAAACTTGGCTGAGGTTGTGGAGATTGCTCTACTGTTCTTAGTGACTGTATTACATTCTTAGCTCAGCACCATGCCTTCCTTTGTTTCTACATGGGAACAGTAGAAAAAGGGTTACATTATCCTTCAGAAATGTATATTACTTCCAACTGGGCTTTTAGGGCAACTGGTAGCCATCTGGGGGAAAAAAAATTATTGGATCCCATCTCAATTTCTAAGTCAAATGAGTAAGTTCCAGATTAATCTTACACTGAAATGTAAAAATTGAAACTGTTACTAAATTAAATAGCACATGGAGATATCAGTGAGAGAGATATTTCTAAGCATAAAAACAAAAGTTATAAATAAAAAAAGATGTCAGCTTGGTTTGGGGGGATACATGCCTTGTAGTCCCAGGCACTCAGGAGGCTAACCAGGAGGAGCACTTGAGCCAAGTTCAAGATCAGCCTGGGCAACAGAGTAAAACCTCATCTCAATCAATCAAAAAGGAAAAATAAATGTGTGCTACATAAGAATTTAAACAACTTCTATGTGGGCATTTAAGAATAAATACAGGTGGGGTAAATTATGCAGCAAAGCAAGAGCATTATTAGCATAAAATTCTATATACAGTTACTATTTTGCAGGAAGGTTGTCCAGCAATTTTACTTCATTACACTATCCCAAGGAATAACTACTACATTTTTCTAAAGATATATGTAAGGATGTTGCTATATATTCATATTGGAAATAATAAAAGTTTATTCATAGAAATTTAATTAAATAAATTATGACACACAATCAATGGAAAACATGCAGCCAGTGCATTCTACACTCATTTTATTTTTAAATTTTTTTTCAATTTTTCAATTTTCTTTTTGTTTGTTTTATTAGATGGGATCTCATTATTAATTCAGGCTAGCCTCAAACTCACAGCCTCCTGAGTGCTAGGATTACAGACATGTTTCACCCTGCCTGGCTTGCCATTCTTTCTTACAGTTTTCTGGAGCATTGGATATTTAGCAATACAAAAAATTATTTTGTCAGTAAGATAGTTTTTAGCTTTTTAAATTTGAAAAATGTATAATATTCATTAAAAGTAAAAATAGGATATTCCTATTGCCCCCGGATTTCCTTGTAGCCCTACATTTATGACACTCTCTTCTCTCTTCTCATTCTTTACCTCAAAACCATGATGCCCTTTCTCCTACCTCATCCTTGCTCAGATAAAACATTTTCTCCTTCAGAACCCTTGATCATTAACTCTAGGAGGTTATGGAGGTCAGGACAATTGTCTTCATTTTTGAGATGAACTATCTGGAGGTAGAGAGAGATAAAAGATCATGCCTAATCACCACACAGCAAGTTAGTCCCAGAAGCATTCATGTTAGAATTCAGGCCTTCTAATAATTCAGTAATTTGGTAGCTATTATATATGCTTGTCATGATTTGAAAGTATAGAATAATTACTACAATCAAGAAACTTATATTGGGACACAAGATTTATACATATATTGGGCTGGGGATATAGCTCAATAGTAGGGTACTTGCCTACCATACACAAGGCCCTGGGTTCAATTCCCATTACCCCTCCTCTGATCCAGATTTATACACATGTAGCACTCAATAGGTATTGTAGCTCAGTATGTTCTTTTAGAAATAAAGTGTACAAATAGCATATTGCATGAAAATTTGAGAAATTTCAGGCTTTCCTAATCCAATATTGGAAAACATCAAAGAAGAATCTTGAAATGAATTAGCATGGTGAAATGGTTAGGAAATTTCTCTCCTTAGGGCAAAGGGGCAGGCAGACACTGTGGAGACCCACAGTTTATCCCATTCCTATTTGTATGTCCTCCCCATGCTCCATTAAATTAAAACCCTTTGTAGTTCTTTGTATCTTTATCTCTTCCACTGGCTGTGGGTCTTACCAGGACAAGAGCTATTCCCATTCACCAACAAGTTCTCAGCAGCAAATTGAGCTCTGGCATGGAAAAGAGAATTATTAGGCATCAGTTGAATGAATGAATGAATGAATGAATGGAATGGATAAGGTAGCATCATTTAGATTTGAACCCCTGGAGACCCACAGATCATTCCTTACCTCTCTACTCACACTTTTTAAGGTTTACCATATAGGTGATAGTAATTCATATGTCATCTAATATGTAAATGAGTAAGTGATGGGGAAGTAACAAATTAGAGCCATGTTCTACCTGTTTCTACAGGCCCAGAAGTGTGGCTCTGTCAAGGACTCCCTGCCCAGGTACTCTCCCCTGCCTCCTGGCCAGCTTGCTGTGTTGACAGCTCTAATTGCTCAATGAACAGGCTGTGTTTCTAGTGAGAAGAGAGATTCTCAAGAGTGTTTGGGATCCTGAAGCCCTGGAAAGGAACATAATATTGTATAACCACAAACTATCACCTCAGCAGGAGAGGTCAGGACTGGATTTTCCATTATAAGGGGAGCAAGTTTGGAACCCGGAAGGTATTCTTGGAATTTTGGTTACAAGAAGATAGTGGGACCCTTCTGATCTTTGGAAATACAGATGAGTTTTATTTCAGAATGAAGATAATACGGAAAAATAATAGTTTGCAATATGTAAGTTTGGCAATATATAAATTTAAAATGATTCTTTAAAGTGTATTCATAAATAAATATTTTTTGGACATGCACATGTTAGATAAAGAAATCAGGAATTATGAGAAATGACCCTTAAAAAGGTGGCAACTTCACTGGAAGAATAAATCAGGCAGCCATGAAGACGTAACTGAAAATGCTAGACAAAAAAAAAAAAAAGATAGAGATCACATAACAGATACAAATACTTAGAAAAAATCTCCTATGCCCTTAAAATCAATAAATGTTCAAAGGAATATTTAAAATACAGAAATCAAAAGAGACCTAGTAATTTTCTGGAGAAATTTGGAAACTATTTTGTCAGCCATCTCTAATTTTGGATTTGCTCTACAAAGTCTTTTTTTTTTTTAGAAGGCCTTTCCACACTGATTATTAATATATTTTTTACCCATATTTCCCTGATTTCTCATTGTTACAATTTATTACATATTTGTATTTTAATTTATTATAGTCTATTAATAAAAGATAATACTTTAGCCTTTTATTTATAACTTTGAGAAAAATATTTAAACAAGAAAACAAAAGCAGGCTGACTGAGGGAGAGGCAGATGCCAGCCCTCTCCTGTGAGTCGGTGCCATTTGCAGACTGCAGGGGGAGGAGAACAAGAAGTCAACAAGAAGCTAAGACCTCCTGTGAGTTAGCGCCATGCATGGTCTGACTAGGGGAGAGCCGGATGCTAGCCCCTTCCAGCACGTGGGCAGGAAGATAAGAAGAGCCAATGTCCCCCACCTCCAAGTGACTGGCTGATCCAGAGAAACACCGGCTGTGATGACAGTTAATGAGGTAAAATACAACTTAATGCTTGCAGTATTTAGTGTTTCACTGACTTTGCAGGCCTAAAGCTGGTTGTCTAATCATCTATTAAGAGGATAACAATATGCAGTGTAGCATCTATGAGGGGTCTCCTTCTGAGGGTGGTAGCCATTGTTAATTCCCTATTATCTTGTATCACTCTTGGTTGGATTTTATTCTGTTTTATCTTGTTTGATTTTATTATATCTGATGGCATGGGCAGCTATTTCAAAGATAATAAGATATATTATGGCAGCCATTTTGGATTTTATTACTATTTTGTTTTGAAATTCTGTAATTGCATTCATTGTATTGTTTTTGTTGGTTCTACTCTGTTCTGTTTTGTCTGATTTTACTATGTCTGAAGGTATAGGCAGCTATTTTGAAGACAAGAGGCCTTATGTTAACCATTGTTGATTTCCTATTAGCTTATTTTGAAATCCTGAGTCACACTGTTTTGTTTTGATTGACTTTATTCTGTTTTATTTTGCTTGGTTTTATTCTCTTTAAAATAAAATTTAAATCTTGGAAACAACCAAAATGCCCATCGACTGCAGAGTGGAAGAAAAAATGTGGTATTTCTATACAATGGAATACTACTCAGCTATAAAAAGGATGATCTTGAGGCCTTTATAGGTAAATGGAGGCAACTTGAGAATATCCTCATAAATGAAATAAATAAGACTCATATTAGTAAATATCACATTGTCTCTCCAGTGCAAAAAATAATAAAAACTGACAGAGTAATGGGATCCAAAAAGTATAATAGATATTGTAAAAGTGAAAGGGAGGGAAAGTGCTCTGAAGGATATAACAGTATGTATAGTATGTAAGATAGATGAACGTATTACTGAATTTCTGTTGGATCACTGAACAGATGATCAATGTTTGAGTGTCTAGTTACTTTTCCACTGTCAATGTTTGCACTGTCAATGTTTGAGTGTCTAGCCACTTTTTGTGCTTTGATTTTATGACTTTGGCAGTTGTTTTTAAGATGACAATACGTAATGTATCAACTAGCGATTTTATGATGTTAATTTTTTTTGAATTCTGTATTCTACCTTTTTTCTGTTTTTCTATTTTTTTAAATTTTCTTTTCTTTTTTTCTTTGAAAAAAAAGATAACAATATGCAATATAACAACCATTGTTAAATTTCTTTCATTCTCTTTCAAAAGCCTATATTGTTATTGTTTTGGGTTTGTTGTTGTTGTTTGTCTCTTTTGCATTTTGTTTTTCTTTTCTGACTTCTTTTTTTCTTTTTAAAATAAAAAATTAATAAAAAAATAAAATTAAAATAAATTAAAAAACAATAAAACAGAAAGAATAGTATACTCATTACCTGCATCCACAATTAGTTAAAACTTTCTTATTTCCTTCATTTATGTGTTTGAATTGTTAGATAATTTTAAAATTAATTTCAATTGTCATGATCATTATCCTTAAATATGTTTATCTTATAGCCCTAAAAAATTAAGATATTCTCCCTATTAACCCAAAACCACCTTACAACTAACAAAATTAATAAATCTCTTATACTAATAGTCAGTGTGTTTATATTTTTTCCATCAATTATTCTAAATATATTTTATAGTTGTTTTAGTTTACCATTAAAGTAGTTATTGAAATCATCATTACTGTTGGGGGTGGTGGCACATGGCTGTAATCCCAGCACTAAGGTGACTAAGGCAGGAGTATCACTGCAAGTTTGAGGCCATCCTGGGCTACATAGTGAGTCCAGGCCAGCCTGAACTACTTAGTGAGACTCTGTCTTAAAAAAGAAAAAGAAATCCTCATTACTATCAAATGACTACCATTAGTATCACATATTTTTTTAAAGATAGTAAAATACAACAAAACAATGCAGAACAAAACCAATCAAGACAAGGCAGTGAAATTGGTACAGAACTTCAGAGCAGGACACCAGGATACCAACAAATGGTACCATAGTATATCTTGTTATCTTCACAATAGTTGTCCACTCAATCATATATAGCAAAATCAAACCAAAAACAGAACAATATAAAATCAATCAAAACAGAATACTGAATAGCACAAAACAACCAGAACAAAGCAAAACAGTGAAAACAATATTTGCCTTCAAAGACAAGATAGAAGGAAATCCCCCATATTTACTGTATTGCATACTGTCATCCTCCCAAGGGATGCTCAGACCTCTGGCCCCAGGTCAGCATAATCAACCCAACAATACAAATGTTTAGTTGCCTTATGTGCCTTAGTTGCTATCAATTCAGGCTGTCCTCAAAACTATCCAGTTGCTACAGGGGGGCACCAATTTATGCTTTCCCTGGCACACCCATGGCTTACTCGCGCAGCTTACCAGGAACAATGGCTTGTTGCTTTCTTGGTCGGCCCCCCAAGTTCCAGCATGGCTGGTTCTCGGGAGACACTGACTTGTTCTCTCCCTGGGGCACCCGCAGCTTGCCTGTGCTGCTTACCAGGAAGGAGTATAATGTATATTCTTTATATAATGTTCCTGCCCATCCTTTGCCTTTAAATCTAGCCAACCTACGCAAGCTCTTGGGTGACATCTAACGCACAGGAACTTTGAGCATCTCAGCTGTTTTTTCTTTTCTTTCTTTTTTTTCCTAGATAGTCTCACTCTTCAACCCAGACTGGCCTTGAACTCAGGGTCCTCCTGCCTCAACCTCTTAAGCACTGGGATTATAGGAATGTGCCACCATGCCTTGCTCTCTCAGATCTTAGCTTCTCAGCCTTCTTTATAAGATTTTTTGTCTTTTTTGAGACAGGGCTTCACTAGGTAGTTCATTGAGACTGGACTTAAACTTACCACATAGCCCAGGATGACCTCAAACTCAAGGCAATCCTCCTGCCTCAGCCTCCTGAGTACTGGAATTACAAACATGCACCACCACACCTAGCTTCTATACAGATTTCAGCTAGTTCCTCAATCTCTCTCTCTCTCTCTCTCTCTCTCTCTCTCTCTCTCTCTCTCGTTTCTTACCTTCCTTTTCCTTGCCTCCTAACCATCTACCTTTACCTGATTTCTGTCATTCCTCAGACCTACACCACCTGGCTTCAACAATTGTGGCCTCAGCTCTCTCCTGGACAGTTTTTGGGCTGTTTCTCTGGATCTCTTTCTTCCAGCTGTCCTATCCTAATTGACAGAACCAACCAGCATCAGCCAAACTATGCCTTTGCTGTCAACTATGGCCCCAAGTAGAGGAATGGGGATATTTCCACATTTAGCCTTGGTGCATGGTATAGAGGGAGTTTTCAAGCACAATGTATCTGTCATATGTCAGCCCTGCATTCTTTCCCTGCCTTGCTGTGGCTGATCACTTTTCCATTGTCTCTTTTCTTGCTTCCATGTCTCTGTTTGGCATCTTTAGATTGATACTTCATTGAACTATTTTGGGGCCATGTTCCAAGTTTAACTACAAAAAAGGGTTTTTCTATATTCCAACTTTACTTGAGTAGAGTCCTACTTCTTATGGTGATACAGAAGGAACAAATTAGGACATACAGGTACTAATAATTTGATATTACACTATAACAATGCTGAAGGATATTTGTTGCCAAGCATAGTGATGCATGTCTATAGTCTCAGCTACTTGAGATGCTGAGGCAGAAGGATCTCAAGTTCAGGACCAGCCTGGGCAGATTAGTGAGATCTTGTGACAAAATAAAAAAGGTTGAGGATATAGCTAAGTAGTAAAGCACTTCTGGGTTAGATCTCCAAAAGAAGAAGAAGAGGAAGAGGAGGAGGAGGAGGAAGTTAAGGAAGAAAATATTTGTTCAATGTTTCTTTAGAGGAAGAGGTGAATTCTGTGTGGAAAAACATGGAAAAGGACTACAGGTTTTTGCATACTTGCATGCTGTGTCAGCAAAGCCAAGCCTGTGGTTAAATGAACCCACTCTCCTTTTTAAAAATGCTGAGGTTGAAATGTTTTGGGAGGACAGAAAAAAGCAGTGATGCAGAGGCCCACTTCATTCCAGCTGCTTGTGCAAGCACTGTGTCCAGAGCCAGCTGCTGTGAGTCACATGCTGCCGATTCTATCTGAGACCCTTGCCCTTTCCAAGATGTAGGTCAATGATCATAGAATCTCCTGAAGGAAATATATCCACCAACCACTAACTTTCTGTGGGTTTGGAGCACCAGATCTCCTGCCATGTCAAAACCAGAGGCTTCAGATGTTCACACCTATAGGGAGGCTAAAGGCCAGTGAAATCATCACCTACCTCCCTAGTACAAGTGTCTGCTTGGACCTCTGCCAAGCCTGTGAGCTAGGTAAGAACTGCCCTCTCTTCTGAAGCTGAAACTCTTCTCACACAATCCATAACACCAGTTCCTCTGCCAGACCTGAGTAACCTTTGTAAAGAGTGCCTACCAGGACTACCCAAGCCTCAACACATCTCACAACCATATTTGGGAGCATTAAATATTACTCCCATTCACTCCTTTCATATTCTGACCACACCACTGATGAATTCATTCAGAAGCTGAGGTGCTTTGTTAGGTCTCTGCAATCCAGAGGCTGCAAACTTTATCTTTGCTCTAACCTTGACTGAGTCAGCCTGGTGTTTTACAGTCTGTAGGCTTTTACTTTATAGCAAAGTTGTGGTGCAAATATATCCCAGAAAGACATCAAATCCATTAATGGCAACCTAGTGCCCATTTGTCAAAGAGGCCAACCACAGTGGAGTTCAAATATGTTTCAAGGCAGTGGGAACACAAGCTTTTAGGCACTGTTTCCTCAGGGTTCAGCATCTGAGGTTAGGGCACACATCCACCACAGCCTGTAGAAGCTGCCTCATGCATGGCAATTGTCTTTACATTAGGAATTCTAGCTCTTTTTAAGGTTATACCACAACAGCAAACAGAAGCACTGAAATGATGCCCAGGATTTGGGGGCAGATTTATTATTTTTTTATTTTTTGGTGTCAGGGATTGAACTCAGGACCTCATGCTTGCCAGGGAGGCACTTACACCACTGAGCTAAATCCCTGGTCTCACTATGTAGTCCAAGCTGGCCTTGAACTCACTATGTGGATTAAAATGGCCTTGAACTCACAGCAGTCTTTCTGCCTCAGCCTCCCACATGTTGGGAGGTGTGCCCTGCTATGCCCTGCTAAGGTAGAGACTAATTTAGTAATCACAAACCCTTGATCCCAGCATCATACACATAATCTCAGAATCACACACTCTGGATCCAGCCACCTCTGAAAAGCCCCACTTACAATCACATGAGGCTTTGAGGGGACATCTAGACATAAGCCATAACAGGGCTAGGTCATGTTGTAGTAATGATCAGTCTGAGGGGTTCAGAGTCTTACTACAATGGATGTTTGGCACTCTTTATATGTCTGTGTGCATACAGGGCTTCATTCATTGTTGTTACTCAGGAGACACAGATTGATGGAGAACCCATTTTAACACTCCCTATATCATCAATAAAATAAAAGCCAGCAACATATATAATGTATTGCTGGCTTTTATTTTATTGTAATGAATTAATTTATTTATATTAGTTTTTTGAGGCAGTGTCTCACTATGCATTCCAGGCTGGCCTTGAACTCATTATGTAGCTTATACTGGCCTTAAACTCATGGCAATCTTCCTGATTCAGCCTTCCGCTTAATGGAACTGCAGGCATGTGCCACCATGCCCAGCAATATGCTGGCTTTTAAAATATCTGTCCAGAAATAGCACACATTTCTATTTATTGACCAAAATAAGTCATTTGTCTTTTCCTAATATCAAAAAGGGCAAAAAAGTATCATCTAACATGAATCTAGAAAAAACAACAGAGGATTTGTTAATGTTCCTAAATATAGATTAAAGACTCCAATCTTGGTATGGTCCATTCAGCGTAATGCTCTTCAATACCCACCCATTTCTCAGTCCCCTTTGCTACTAGCAAGGGTTCTTAGAAGGAACTTGCATGCCTTTACCCCCTGCTCACTTATCCCAAATTGCTTCTACAACTTGGCTCCTTCTCTTTGCATTGTCCCTAAGATTAACTTCCTGGTTACTTAGAAAAAACTTGTATTAAAAAAATTTTTTTTAAGGGCTGGAGATGTGTTTCATTGAGAAGGCCCTGAGATCAGTACTCAATCACACACACATGTATGTCTTTATCTCCCTCTCTCCTGAAGCAGTGCAGGTTTAGATTCCCAGAGTCTCAGGACTTGCAGCTGGAGGACAGATACAAGACCTGTGTCCCAGAAAGGTGGAAATGCTGAGATAACTCAGCCAAACCTGTCTATCATACATGGAGCCAGAAACAAGTGACAAGATCCTAAGACAAAGTCAGGGAGCTGGGAAATATGTGTTGAGACCTTTGTCATATGCCTTCCAGACCAGGTATTATTAATTCATGAAGAAGGGAGTGGCTGGAGGATGAGTGACTGTAAGAAAGGTGAGAATTATGTGAGTACCGTGAGCTGGGCTAGCTAGGATGCCAGAAATCACCTCTGCAATAGGAAAGGAGAAGGATATGCAGAAAGACCAATCTGCATAGCACAACTGAGGTAGCATTTAATGTTCAGGTGGTGGTGCCTCAGCTCTGATGTGTAAACCTTTTCTGCCCTGGGAAGTTATAGCCTCTTATCTCAAGGCTCAAACCCAGATGACAGTCCTGGAACACTGGCTCTGCATCCTACTGGGCTCAACCATTTAGGGAGATACTGAGGCAGGCAAGAAGCAACTGTCATCTGGCTTCAAAGATTATGCATCAGTACTTCACCCAGCCCCATTTACATTGCTTAGTGTCAGTTGAAGGGAAAAGGAAATAGCGTAGCCAGCTCTATACATTTTAGTACATGGAGATAAAGCCAGGTTAATTGCTCTGTACTCCAGGAGACCATCCAGGTGGACCTTTATAAGGGACATATAGAGAAAGCAGGGCTCTGGATCGGTTTGCAAACCTAGGCATGCTCCCAGTAGACATCTGTGCTGTCTCTACAACATGGCTAGCCCCAAGAGTGGCAGTTTCTCACCCCCTAGATTTTTCCAGATGCAAAACATCAGAAAACAGAAAAATTTTAAAAATATACAACTATAATGGTGCACATCTTCCAGTAGCTCCTGATAAAGGATATCTGAGAAGTAAATTTTTGAGAACTTGCTTGTCTGAAAATATTTTTATTCCACTCACATTACTTCAGTAGTGTGACTGGTATAAATTTGTACTCTGAAATAATTATCCTTCAAAATTTTGAAAGTATTTACTGGTTTGGCTTTGGAAAGTTTGATTTTCTTCTGATTCCTGATTTGCTTTTTATATGGTCTATTACTTTCTGGAAACTTATAGGATCTTCCTTGTAGGAGACGTGGAGAATTGAGGCTAAATTGGTCTCATCTGTGAGCACAAAGGAGCCCCAGCAACATGTAGGGAAGATGGCATGTTGCTGGTTCTAGGGAAAAGTCTAAACAGCTGAGATCAGGTTGTTTACTTGGACATGTACTTATGAATGATGGAAGGCAGGTGAATCTTGTGTTAATTTAATTGCTTGCTTCACTCTTGTGTTTGAATGAATAAAAGCAGGATGAGCCAGACGTTTGGGGTTCCTTTGCCTACTGGAGGCAAGTGCTCCCTGGTTGTCTGCATGCTAAACTAACTCTGTGTCTGTTTGTCTTTCATCCTCATTCACTCTGGGTCACAGGGATAAACTAGCAGGACTAAGGGCCCTACAAGTGGTGCTTGGGTGGGGAAAGACTGGAGTGGGCTGGTTCCCCCTGGGTAGCATCTGAGTAGGGACCCGAGACCAGCATACACTGGTTTGCTACATCTTTCTATCTCTATTGTTATGAAAATGCTTTGGCTTGAATTGAACTTTGTAGTGAAGAGACTAGCTCTGTTTCTTATATTTGACCATGGACAAAATTCAATTTCTGCTTTCAATTTCTACTCTCCCTGTTCCTCCACACATTGGCAAACCAAGAAAATCCTCAGTGCTCCTTTCTTTGACAAGTTCAAATCTTGTTATCCCCAACCTGTTTTTATAAACTTACACCAGTCCTCCCCACTAACCACCCTCTAGTATCTTTGTGTTAGGTCTTTTATTTTGTGCTATTCAGTGTCCTTCTAGAAAGATCCTAGGCCTATAAACTTGGCTGCTGGGCTGATGGGCTATGGATGAGTGAGTGAGTGAATACACTTCTACAAACAAGTGTAGAATGGAAATTTGCCTGTGTTGGTGACACTGGATTGCAGAAGACCTCCTGTTTCTAACATGAGTGGATAGGATAACTATATTGAGAGAAGACTCTAAGAGCCCCTTTCACAGAATCCCCAGCAGAGCAAAATATTTACATTATTCCCTGGGGGTCTTTGAAAATGTCCTGAAGGGACTGGGGATATAGCTCAGTGGTTTAAGCACCTGCCTGGCAAGCGTGAGGTCATAAATTCAATCCCCGGTACCAAAAAAGAAAGAAAGAAAGAAAGAAAGAAAGAAAGAAAGAAAGAAAGAAAGAAAGAAAGAAAGAAAGAAAGAAAGAAAGAGAATGTCCAGAAGGACCTCTTGGGTAGCTGCAGGTACTCCAAGACGGTGTGTCCATTGATTTCTCTTTTTCTCTCCAGTTGATATGATTTTATCCAAGGAAACTTTGAGTAGTCAGGGGAACAACAACAAAAATTATATACTAACATTGGTTTTAAAGCTTTGGGCCCTATAATGTTCGACTTTTTCAGGAAACAAAACACACGACTTGTCTCTGTGATAACTTCCCCTTACTGTCCACTGCTTCTTTAAACTGGCCTTCAGGCGTATAGTGAGAGAGGGGCTTGTGTGATCTCATAGCTTTGAAAAACAGGTTCTTCAGGGCCACATGATGTCCTTGCACAATCAGAAATACTTCTAGAGCATTAAAAGGCACTGTCAAGAGACAGGAAAGGAAGCCCACAGAATAAAATACTTGCAAATCATATCTGATAAAGAATTAATGACTAGAATATATAAAGAACTCCTATGACTAACAAAAAATCCCAAACATGATTTAAAAATAGGCAAAAGATTTGAAAAGCCATTTTTCTAAAGCATATACAAATGGCCAATATGATCCTTGACATAAGTAATCATTAGGGAAAATTCAAACCACACCTAAAAGATACCACTTATTAATATGGCTATTAAAAAGAAAGAAAAAAGAAAGACAGTAACAAGCAGTGGTAAGGATGAGAAGAAGTAGGAACACATATGCACTGTTCAAGGGAATAAAAAAAATGGTTCAGCCACTGGAAAACAGTATGTCAATTGCTGAAAAATAAATGAAAATTTCATATAACAATTCCACTCTAGGTTTATACTCAAAATAATTGAAAACAGGGACTTGAACAGATATTTGTACACCAATGTTCATACCAAGGTACAGATATGTTAACACTGGTGTAATGTTAGTACACCAATATTCCTACTAAATAATTTTTCCTATTATTCACAACAGGCAAAAGTTAGAAACAACCCAAACATTCATCAGTGGATGAATGGATAAACAAAATGTGATATATACATTTAGTGACATATTACTGAGCCTTAAAAAGAATGAAACTGGGCATGGTGATGTGTGCTTTTAATCCCAGCCACTCTGGAGGCTGAAGCAGGAAAACCACAAGTTCAAGGTCAGCCTAAGAATGCTGTGAGATTTCGTCTCAAAATAAAAAAATAAAAAGGACTGGGATGTAGCTCACTGCTCCCTGGGTTGGATCCTAAGTAGTGGGGGAAAAAATCTGACACATTACTTTGGAAGACTTTAAGCCTAGTAAAATAAATCAAACACAAAAGGACAAATGCTATATGATTCCACTTAGATGAGGTATCCATAAGTAGTCGAATTTTCTTTTTCTTTTCCCCACTTTGTCTTTTTGAGACAGGGTTTCGCTATGCAGGTCAGGCTGGCCTTGAACTAGCTGCGATCTTCTTGCCTCAGCCTCCAAAGTGCTGGTATTACAGGCCTGTCCTACCACGCTTGGCCAATAAATTCGTCTTTAAGCACCAAAAAATTACAGGTTTCTTAAAACGTGGAAATGTCCCTGTTTCTAGTCTCCTAAGGAGTCCAATGCCTGAATTTTCCGCCAAGAGCGCCAAGCCTGCGCCCGCCGGCGCCTCCCTCGGTAACTGACAGCAGGGGAAATCCCAAGAAGGCGAGCATCTCAGTTCTTCCCCGCACCACGCTAGACTGAGTTAACTAAACCTTGTGGGAATGGCTGCGGCCTCAACCAATGAACAAAGCCGGAGCTTGTGTAAACAAACCCGAGGAGCTGAGCTTCAGGCTCCAACACAGAACGGCAGTCAGAGGCTTCTTTAGCCCAGGGCCCATACAGGGCCAACGCAGCTTCCTTTCGGATCAATCAGAGTCGGAATCTCCTGTAAGTAAGCTTAGCACCCCAGGGAAAGAACGAAAGGAGCGAAAGGACAGACGTCAGGACCAATCACAAGCTAGACTTCTGAAACAGTGGGCAGACACTGCTTCACATTTACACCAATGAAAATCACACATGCTCGCCTAAGGTGACTGAGTGGCAGCTACTTAGGTCCAATAGACGAATGGGGCGGTGCCCATGGTAACCAATGGCTTGGGCTCGGGGGCGGGGTGAGAAGCCTGTGTGCGGCGAGAGGTAGCCAGGCTGGGTTTAGTGGCGCTTCTCCCGTGCTGTGGCTCACATTTTGGTACTAAAGGCCGAGACTGTCCTGACGTCGACAACCTCTGCGGCGAAGGCTTAAGCTCTCGGAGAGTGGCAGAGTACGGTTCAGAAGGAGAGCTTCTGGTCAGCCTAGGTGGACTCGGACGCCAGGACCTGTGAATCTAAGGGCGCCGTGCCCCCCTTTTCATCACCATCGAGATTGTGAAGGGGGTCGTGTGCCTGCCTTACTAAGCTTCTGTGGGGTGAGGAAGTCTGCAGGGTCCCACGTCGCGGCCATTGGCAAGGAGGTGCGTCTACTTTGGTCCCCTGCCACTTGGGAGTTATGGGAGGGTGGTCTTAGTCCCCTTTTCTCTGTACAGGTGTTCTGCCCCCCGCCCCCACCCCAAGTTCTGAAGTCCTCTCAAGCCCCTTGTAACGCCAGGACCAGATCCCTGGGTGTTTGAACCTCTTTACTACTCTGGTGCACCCCTTCTAGACAAATTGAGCTGTACCGCACCACCACCCCCGCCCCGCCTCCCTCTCCCAGGGTCGCGCGTTTTATCCCTTCTCCATGGGCAGCCCGTGTATTTTCAGCGTTTTTTATAGTCTCTGCATCTCTCTCTTTACGCCAGTCCTCCTTCGGACCTAATTTGGAGACTCTGGTCACTTTTCTGCCGTGTTTCCCGCGAGCGAGCCCTGTAATTCACCCTTCTAATTTCATCCTGTCCCCTACATTTATTCCTCATCTTTCTTATTAGAAACTTAACATTTTCCATTTATTTCTTCCAGGTGGCTGGAAAGTGAACCTAAGAGAGACAGAAGAATTTGAGAGAGGCAGACTACACCGAACAGGGAGCTTTGCAAGGTTGGGAACTTTAACCGCTTTTGTCGTTGTCAACTATTTTTACCTCAAGAGGACGTTTCATCTAGAAGGGTACTTCTAGAATCTTTGTTCCGATACAGTTCTTTTAGTGATAATGCTGAAAATGCAGGTAGAAAGAGCTTGCTGGCAGCAACAGATTTCAAATTTTATTATTTTTTAAGTGGATAAAATTGGGTTATACTTTAAAGAGTTTAAAGAGTCAAAGGTTCCAGTGTAAGTAAGGGCTTGGCCACTCTAGATTGTCATAAAGTATACGACATACTTCAGCTGTATACCACACGTTGTGATTTGATCACACTCGATTTAGGAGTGCATAACAATGCCATTGAATATGTTTAGAAATGATATTTCTCTTTTCCAGAGAACTTGTATTCAACTTCATAGTATAGCCATTTGGTTTACAGTAGTATTGATTCCAGCCATATGTTTCGAGATAATAGTTCACACCTACATAGACTTTTTGACGGGCAGGGCTGGGAATTGAACCGAGGGCAAGTGTAGTACACAAATGCTTTTACTACTGCCTATACTATATCCCTAACTTACTAAGTAAAATTATGCCAAGAATTTTATGGGAAAAACTAACTACTGACTGTTTTGATTGAGATTTTAGAAGCTTGGAAACATTAGTTTAGATATTGAATAGTGAGTTTTATTTTGGAAGTTGTAAAAAATTAAAATACTTTGGAAAGATCAATAGACCCCTTAGGTTCAGCTATGTATGAGAAAGAGAGAGAGAGAGAGAGAGAGAGAGAGAGAGAGAGAGAGAGAGAGAGAGAGAATATACATACATACAAAACCTTGTACATTCTCACAGTACTTAGGTTTTGTGAGTTTATATAAACTGGAATTTTTTTTCTAGTTCTCAGTGGAGAAATGTAAACTGCGAGTTTAACATGTTCACTGTGTTTTAGACAGGATTTTGTAAGCTTTTGTGAAAAAAAGTATTGTTTTATCCACCTAACATATGTATCAGTATGCTTCCATATGTTTAGATTTTATTTTGTGCGTATACAACTAAGTATTAGAGAGTGAATTAAAAGGAATCTTTTACTCTAAAGTAACAGCATTGTCTAATGGACCATATGTTTGAGCCTTGTTAATAAATTGTACTAAAAAAGAGCAAGAGCTTAAAAAACTTATTTAAAAGTGTGTATATAGAATAATAATAAGAATTTGTGACAGAGATATAGCAGTTATCAAAGAAAATTCCTGAACAAGTTTCAGATCTCTTCAGTTTTTCACAAATATCTAAGTGGGCTGGTAAATTGACATAGAGCTGTACTTAAATCAGTTTTTTGTTTGTTTGCTTGTTTGTTTGTTTAACCTTTTCAGGCATATTTGCAGTTAGTAATTACTTGTTCGCAGTTTAGAGGGCTATAGCTATGATTTCTTTAGGGATTTTGACCTTGAGAATCTCACTGGTTTGTGGAGGACTGACCTATAAACCAAGAAATAAATGTTTGCAGAGAGAGGTTCTGTAGTTTGGGTGTGTAGATGGTGTTCTGGCCTCATCTCTTACTGCTCTAGATTTACTAAAGTGTCAATTCCTGAATTTACCTGTCTCACATGGATTATAATCTTAAATCTTAAAAACAGCTCATTCTGGTAGATGCCTTTTTCTTTATTTGCAAAAGAAATGAGGTTCAGAAGTGTTAAGTGATTTGTCTGAGGCCACCATACCTTTCAGAGTTAACATTCAAACCCTATCCTTTTGGCCTCAAAGCTAGAGAGCTTCTAGCTTTACACTTCACTGCCCCCTACTGTCTCTGTCCTCTGATCATCTGTTGAGAGTTGAACCAAGAAGGCCCAGCATTGCCTTATTCCATTTTAGTTTGGGACATATGCAAGGGACAATAGATTTTTTGCCACTATAATGCATATCCATGAATGACCTCAGAATCTTGACATGTATTTTGGGGTTATACATAAATTTTAGAAAACCAGTAAATTTGCAAATAAGAGATCCACAGATAATGAAGATCAACTGAACTTGTGACTCATAGGGACAGTTTCATGGTAACCCCCCCCCCCAAGATCCTCTCAGGAGAATGTTTCTTTTGCATCTTTGATAGTCTATTCACTTATTTATCCAACAAATATTAAGCACTTACTGTAAGTCAAAGTAGAGGTTAAAGTTTTGTTGGATGGATTTTTTTTTTTTTTTTTTTTTGAGGAGGGTAATACTAGGGATTGAACTCAGGGCCTTCACACTGAGCTACATTCCTTGCCATTAAAATTTTTTTTTAATTTATTTTTTAATTTTGAGAACAGGTCTGAGTTGCTTGTGCTGGGCTTCAATTTAATTTAATTTTATTTATTTTTGTTGTTTTGAGACAGAGCCTTATTATGTAGCACTAGGGTGGTCTTGAACTCAAACTCAAGCCCAGGCAGTCCTCAAACTCAAGCCCAGGCAGTCCTGCCTCAGTCTCCTACATACTAGGATTACAGACCTAGTATATGGCTGTCACACTGGAGTAAGAAAGACAACTAAGCTTGGTTGGTTGAAATTACAGGTTAATTTGACCAAGGTGAAATCTTTTGTACCCTCCCACTTTGCATTCCCAAGTGTAATTCCAGAACATTTCTATCCTTTGTTTTGCATTAACTCTTCCCCTGAGCCTCTCTCATTGACCTCTGTTACCCTCTACTTGTCATTTGTTAATTTTGAAATCATTTGCCCATTTAACTGGTAGGATTTTGAAGAAGATCTATGTTGACCTGAATTCTTTGAATTCTGGCTGTGGCATCTACCATGTGAGTGACTTCACTCCACACTCTTGGACTTTTAAACCTGTTTCCTAATTTTAAAAGTGTTTTAAAAGTGGTATGTTACGCACTTGTGGGTTTTAAGGCACAGACATTTACACATATTGCCTTTGGTGGTGAGGTGTGAATGTAACTTTAATGAGAAATCATTTCAGCATCCAGCTTTCTTGCTTTCAAAACCTAATAAAAAAATAATTTAGCAGTATTTAGATTAGGATTAAACACCTGAATACCTGTCTTTATTTTGTCCACTCAGTGTTTACATTTTCCTAAGAGAGGAAACTAATTGGATTGATTTGTTATCTTCTAAAGTGGAGTACTTCTGGTGGGCAAAAAACAAAAATTTTTTAAAAAATATTTTGAGAGAGGATCTCTCACTGAGTTGCCCGGGGTGACCTCAAATTTACAGTCTTCCTGCCTCAGCCTCTTGGATAGCTGAGATAGGCAGAATTTTAGGCCAAGCCATGTGTTTGGTTATTGATCTCCTTCAAATTCATCCTGTGCGTTGTCCTTAGCTGAGCCCTGCTAGATTCTTATATCCAAAGCAATCGAATTGGTTTCATGCATTATCTGTCTCACAGACAGTAAACTATGTAAAAAGAACTCCTTGGAGACATTTTCTTCAGAAGATAAGGGATAGCAGTCTCAGGGTTTTATGCCCTTCTTTATAATTCAAATATGTATCTAACATTGTCATAGGTAATATTTAATAAACAAAATGATGCATTAAATATTGTGGACATCTTTCTCTTACATTTAGTATTATTGTGAATATTTGTTCATATGACTATTTTCTGTACTATATTGTGAGCTCCATGAGGGCAGCAGGGTCAGAGCTTCACCCCTCAATTCCTTTCCTTTTTTTTTTTTTTTGGTATGGGATTGAACTAAGAACCTCACGTTTGCTAGGCAGATGCTGTGCCACTGAGCTAAATCCCTGGCTGTCTCAGTTTGGCTCTCTCAGTATTCCTGATATAGTGGTTCTTTTCTTTTTTCAGTTTTGGACCTTTACGCTGATTACATCACAGTCCTTTTCTATGTCTTTATTTTGAGACATGGTCTCACAAAATCACTAAGTTGGTGGGGCTGGATTCAGACTTGTAATCTTTCTGCCTCAGCCTCCCAGAGTGTTGGAATTACAGGTGTACATCACCATCTCTCTATCCTTATCCCTTACATCAGAGCCTGATGTATAGTAATAGATGCACAGGTATCTGATTTGAAGAATTCTCAACTTTTCTTGAAAACATAGGGGGGCAGGTGTTTGAAGGCTTCCCAGACAAGGTATTATTTAAGCTGCTCCCCTCCCCCAGCACACATACATACACAAACACACACACACACCCCTTGCTGGACATTAAATATAGGGCCTCTTTCATGCTAATCACTTGTTCTACTGCTGAGCTACAACCCTGGCCCCTAAGCTGATTCTTAAATGTTGACTAAGAATATTTTCTAAGTAAATGAAACCTTGAGGAACCATTAGGACAACCGCAGGTACAAAAGTACAGATATGAAAATGTGATGAAGTTTGCTATCCCCTGTAGGTTAAAAAAACAAAACAAATAAATTTAAAAAGCAAAGTCAAAAGTTGCAAGCCCACAAATGGGCACGGCTAGAGACCATGTCCCATCTGAGTTAACTGTGACCTTAGCTACTCAATAATGGGTACAAGTTTTATGGGGAGAACTTAACATTCTCAGATTGCTAGCAAGGTCTGTAATGATTTAGTAACACACATACTGAATTTTGGCAGTGACTACAATGTAGTGAGATCATTTTCTTTAGTATGTATGAATCTCCTGTATGTCACACACTATTCAAGATACTGAAAATGTAATCAAACTTATTCTAAATGAGCTCACAAGCAAGCAAGGGAGATAGATAGATGAACAACTGATTTATCATGTTAAGTCAGGTAATAGAAGAGTAAAAGTCTATCTAAATCAGGAGGAAAAGAACAGTCTGAAACACTATAAGGCAGACTAAAGGAATGTATTGTAGTTTGAGTTAACATGTTAGTTTTAAGTTTTATATTACAGAAATATGTATTCATATTAGAAAACATTGATAGTCAAGGAGAGAGACTACTTCATAGCACTTCATAGATCCAATATTCCTGATATAGTGGTTAATGTTTGATGGATATATTTTATATTTTCTGTGAATAGTGATGTGTGTATATGTATGTATATGCATTTTTAATAGAAATGGGCACATCCTGGGTATTCTGTTTAGTTATTTAATTTCTGTGAGATAAATCTCCTGAAGGTACAGTTGCTTTATCTAAAGAAGTCATTGTTTATAATAAGAACTAGAAAAAGGGTTAATTTTTCAGCCCAGAGAACTTGTGACCTTGTGGTAATCTAAGGGCTTTCCCTCATGTTGGTACTATGAGGATATATAGTAATAGCAGCAAAGATTGGAAAAAATAGACCCAAGAAAGGGTAGACAGCTTTCTCAATCTTCTTTTCCTTAATTTCACATATTTTAAAATACTTTGAAACTGGGCATGGTGGTGCATACCTATAATCCCAGCACTCTCACAAGTTCAAGCCCAGCCTGGGCAACTTAGTGACCTTACAAGACCCTGTCTCACTTTGTAGCCCAGGCTGGTCTTGATCTCACAGTGATCTTCCTGCTTCAGCCTCCCAAGTGCTGGGATCACAGGCATTTTCTTGTGTTTTGAAGCAGGTGTATGGGAGTTATCTGCTTTTTAAAACCAGCTATTGTCTGGACAACAGACTTGTCTTACCTACTCTAAAATGCAGTTATCTCAGAGAAATGAAGGGGTGTGTTGTTTTGTTTTGTTTTTAAGGTGGTAGAGGTCAAATACAGGACCTGGAGCATGCTAGGCAAGCACTATACTATTGGGCTACATCCCCACCCCAAAGTTAAGTTTTAATGTAGTCATTTTGATGTAAAGGGGAGCAGAATAAAATGTAATTTTCTAGTGAGAGTTTACTTTTGTTTGCTGTGCTGTTCTTGGTGTCTTTTTGTTATCTAGGCTTTGGCAGAAGCACCGAAGTGTTACATTCACAGTCTGCGGGTTCACAAATCTTTTGTTTTAATATTGAACAAATGTAACTCTTGAGTTCTCTAGCATTGTACATTTATAAAAAATACAACTACTAGGGCTCTGCTTTGTCCCTATGGAAAACAAGAACACTGAAAGCAGTAAAACTGGCCAGAAACTTTTGTAGAATGGACTATTCTGTTTTCATTCTATTAATTTAAAAGTATAAAGGTGAAAAAAATTAGAAACTTTAACTCCATATTGAATATAATTCTAAAATAAAGCAAAATTTTCTCCCTTAGAAAGTTCAGTATATTCAGACCTAGTTGATGTTTCATTATAGAACTAGTGTCTGAGGCTCACATTATGAAGATCCTTTTTTTAGAACTTTAAATGTATGAGGATGTAAATGATACTGTGTGAGACCAGGCTGGATGGAAACTGACACCCATAAGTATACTTTTCAGACTGAGTCTCTGATTGTAGCTTGTTTTCTTATTACTAATAAAAATAACTCATTGGATGACTTTATTTTATTTCATTTTATTTTCATCAATTTTATTGGTACATTTTAGATATATATATAATGATCACATTTATTACAAAGAATTTGTGCCTGTACCAATATATAATTTGCTTCTTTTTTTCCCCATTCTCTTATGCTCTCTTGAACCCTTCTCCTTCCCCACTTACAAAAGCTTTGTTTCCATTTTATCTTTCTTTTCTTCCTTTTTTAAAATTTTATTTTTATTTTGTTTTTTGGTACCAGGGATCAAACTCATGACCTCGTGCTTGCCAGGCAGGCACTTATGCCGCTGAGCTAAATCTCCAGTTTTTTTTTTTTTTTTGTCACTTTTTCCTTCTTTTCTTTTCCCCACCTTCTCCCTTTATGGCTTTATTTTATGTCAAGATAATGTGCAAATGGCTCTGCCTTTGGACCCACAAACTAAAGGACATTTTTTTAACTGCTGCATATTTGAGGTTTTCAAACTCAAGCATGCAGTAGAATTGTCTGAAAGACTTGTTTCAACACATGTTGCTGGCCCCACCCAAGAGTCTAGGGCGGGACCTGAGAATTTGCTTTCTTATAAAGTTGTTAGCCTGTTCTGCTGCAGGTCAGGTACTCCATTTCTAAGAACCATTCCTGACTACCACACATAAATTATAAAAATCTAGTTCTAGAAGATACCTTAGTTAATCTGGGAGTACAAGGAACACACATGTTATGGAGCAAATCCAGCATAGGTTGAGTTAGGTTAGAGAGACCAGGGGACTCTAGTTAAATAAAAAGTCTTGGTGATTAACCCCATGAAAACAGGTGTTGCTTGTATGTCCTTTGTTTCTCTTTCATCACTTAGCATTTACCCTTTGCATTAGGAGAGCCTAGTATTTTCTTTTAAACTGCCAAAAGACTTTAAGGGCTTATTGAATTGAAAGTTTTGTGTGTTTTTAAAGATAATAGATATGTTTATTATTACAGTTTTAGGTTAACAGTAATTTGGGTGACTAAAAGAACCTTTTCCCAAAAAAGAGAAATCATTGAACTTACTTTATCTTACTAAAATTTTGGAGAATAAACATTAAGAGTATATGGATTTTTAATCTTTCTTTAGTAATTAGTCATTGCATTGATTGAGATACTACTAGTAATCCTTGAAATCATTTTGAAGATGAAAAATGAAGGCCAAAATCGTAGACCTGGCATAGAAACTGCAAACTTAAGACTGCTAGGAGGGTCTAGCTATATACATACATACATACATACACACACACACACACACACACGTGCGCGTATATATGTGGCTAAACTGGGGCACAACTGAGACCCCTGAGGCAGGTGTTATCATCCATGAATTGAAATGTGAGCCAACAAAGTTGAAGCACAGTGCGATGACCAGGTGTGGTCAGTCCAAGGACTAAAAGACCATTGGCCTTGAGCAAGGGGTGAGGGCAGGTTTTGTAGGGGAGTTTAAATAGGGGAGGGACATATTGCTGTGGGGGGTACAAAATTTGGGGTCTCTAAGTAGGGGGTCTAAAGCTAGGTGATAAGATAATGTACAGGGATGCTGGCAAGCACAGCGCCTCTCTTGTGGTTTTTTGTGGAACTAGTTCTTTGCAGGTTGAGCTGTGTGGGGAAGCTGCTGGCTTCCTGTTGAATGCCATGTTCCCCCAGGTGTGAATAACTGATCTGTTTGGAGGAGTTTTTTCTCTCCTAGTTGGGTGGGGGTTTAGTTCAGAGACCTGACAATATATACATATATTATGGTTTATATAAAGATGTCCCTCTAAAGCTTCATGCAATCACAGGTAAGAGATTTTGGAAGGTGATTGGATTATGGGGGTTTATAACTGTCTTGTTCTTAGGTGGTGAGGTCTGATCAGAAGTGACATGTCACTGGGGGCATAAAAGTTTATATTTATCTTCTTCCCTGGCTCCTCCTTTCACTTTCTGGTTTCTGGGTACTGTGACATGAGCGGCTCTCCTCAGCCATCCCCCTTTGCTGTGTTACTTCGTTATTGGAGCCACCATCCATGAATTGAAATGTGAGCCAAAATAAACCTTTTTCTCTTATGGATGTCAGGTATTTCTCAGTGATGAGAAAGACTAAGGCAGATTTTGGTACCAGAGAAGTGGAGGCATTGCCATGACTGTACCTGACTATGTGGTTAAGAAACTTTTGGGACTAGTTTTCTGGAAGGTTTGGAGAGGTTGGCTGGAGAAGCAACCTTAGATTGTTGTAAGCCAAACTTGATGAGAAATTCTGGTTAGAGTTCAAAAGGCTATGATGCTTATAGAAATAAAGATAGAAAAACAAGGCTCAGGAAGTTTCAATTGGGAACAAGGACTTCATTGGCAGTTGAACTCAAGATGATGTGTTATACTCTCATAGAAAATTTGTCTACATTTTGCTCGTGTCCTAAGACTTTGCAAAGGAGACTGAGATTAAGGACAGTAAAGCAATCTGACAGAGGATATTTCAAGGTAGCCCAGTATTGAGGTTGTGGCATGGATACTATTGGGGGCTTATAGCCATATTTATAGTAAAAATAAGAAACACAAAGCCCATTCTAAAGCTTTTCAGTTTTTCCAGAAAGAAAATGCCTGCAAAAATGGAGCAGAGGAGAACTTGATTGTTGAAACCATTGGCATTATCTTTTAAACCATGTACTTAGGTTCAAAACAATAGGAGAAAATGCCTTGAGGGCACATGAGGAACCAGCAATGATCCAAACTTCACAGACTCAAATTGCAAAAGTGAAAGACTGCTTTGAGAAGAGAGCCCTGGGGAACAGTGCTCCAAAATAGCCAGGGACAGGATTATGTTCATAGTGTTTTAGCCATCTAAGCACTTGGAGACCTCTGCAGCCATGATACAAGGGAGCCCAGTTACTATTCAAGCTAGAGGCAGACCATGGCATTGTCTTTCTGGTGCTGGTTTTACAGACATGCAAAATGTAAGAGTTGCAGAGTCAGGAAGGCATTCACCCAGATTTCAAAAGAAAATTTGGGAAGGCAGGCAACATGCCCCTGCGAGGGCAGTGTGTAAAGTTGTGTGAGTGAATCCAAAAGTGCATTTGAGACCCCCAGAATTTGGAGAAGATAGAAATGTGGAACATCTGAGGGAAGCTGCAAGGAGTGAGCAAAGCTAGTCCAAGAGAAAAAAAACCAACCCCCAGTGGGGGTGGGGTGGGGCACTCAAGTCTTTTGGAGTTCACATTTTGTGGTCACAACTTTCCCCAGGTGTTGGATTTGGAGGTACAGGACTTAATGTTTGTTCTGCTGGGTTTAGGTTTTGCTTTGGTCCTATTGATTTCTGTCCTTTTATTTCTCCTTTTGGAATGGGAATATTTATACTGTGCGGTGATATGTCAGCAGTGTTTATCTTTCTTTTCATTTGTACAGGGGCTCACAGCTAAGAATTTATCTTAAACCTCAGAGGAGACTTTGGATTTTTCAGCAATGCTGGAATTGTTAGGACTTCAGCAACTCTTAGAGATGAACTCTGCATTTTTTCATGAAGAAATGTACATGAGTCATTGAGGGGCTCAGGCGTGGAATATATGGACATTTAAATGTCACCCTAGTGTCTCATGCCCCTATAGGCAGGGCTTTTGGAAGGTGATTGGGTTGTGGGAGCTTGTGGCTGACTTATAGCTGCTATTAAGTGGTAAGTTCTGGTCAGAAGAGGTGGGTTGCTAGCGACATAGTATGGAAAGGCTTTTCCTACTCCCTGGCTTTTTCCTCCTTTCACTCTCTACTCCATGGTTGCCTTGAGATGAATAGCTTTCCTCCACTCATACCCTTCCACCATGCTGTGCTACCTTTAAGCTGCCTTACTATAGACTGAAACTTTAATGAATTATGAACCAAAATAAACATTTTCTCTTTTAAGTTGTGGGTGCTGAGTACTTTGCCTCAGCATAAAGCAAGTAATTAAAATAACATACATGCATATATACATACATATATAGCACACTTGTATTTTAAAAATTATGTATTATTTATTTTTAGCTTTAGCTAGAGACAAAGGTATGGTTGGTCATTCTAGGC
Organism: Hydrochoerus hydrochaeris; assembly: GCA_004027455.1. Classification (NCBI taxonomy): domain Eukaryota; kingdom Metazoa; phylum Chordata; class Mammalia; order Rodentia; family Hydrochaeridae; genus Hydrochoerus; species Hydrochoerus hydrochaeris. The sequence continues at coordinate 740,018 of PVLA01000029.1, forward strand.
ATCATATATGGGATCTTTAGATTGATGAAAAACTCTGAAAGCCACACCTTTTCATAGAGTTTTGATTCAACAAGTTTTTCTTGCATGTCAACTCTGCAATTTCTTTTGTTCCACTGTAATAGCCTGAGTTTTTTAATTGACCATGTGGTCCAGCCTAGACTGTTTGGAGGAATAACTAACTGTATTACAAATCTGTCCACTAGGGTGGACAGATTCCCTACTAGGAAACATTCCTGTCTCACTCCCCTTACTCTTAGAGAAAAATTTAGGTAAGGAGAAGGGGGTAGGACTAAGTCTTGCAGACTAGATCAGTGGTTCTAAAGCTTATCTATGCTTAGAAGCAACGCTGGTGTTTTCTAAAAAACAGTTTAGATTTCGGGGTCTCTACACCAAACCACCTGCATTATAATCTCTTATAATGGATTCTAGTGGTGGTGGTGGGGCAGTATGTTTCTGCATTTTTAACAACTTCCTTAAAAGATTTATGTAGCCAGCAGGTTACAGTGCTTTAAGATCAGATCAGTGCTAGTCTCAGGTGAATTTTCAATACACTGTGAAATAAAACCACATAGTGTTTTTCATAAAATTAAATTTATTCAGTTTTACAGATTATTCTTTGCATTGAATTAAGGCTTTCCTATGCTTTTTTTTTGGTGATTAAATAGCCTTATATAAAATGATATTAGTAAGAATATTTTTACCATCCTTACTGGTTAAAAATTATAATCCTATGTTTTCCTCAAAATATTTTTAAAAAATTTATGGCTTTATGCAATCCTTGGAGACTGAGTACTTCTGATATAATCATTCTTAAAAGTTATTTTTAAAACATTTGGAATATAAGCCCTTGGGTGCTAGATGAGATTCAGAATTTAAAAATTTTCAGATTTTAGAAGGATGCTTTCTCTCTTCCCCTTTGAGTTTGGTGCAACACTCTCACACATTAATATTTCAGAGCATAAATATTCACACTAAATGGGATAAATAAAGGTTACATATAGCTTCATGTCAGTTTAGGTCAAGTTTTACTGTCAGCTATGTTTTGATACAAAGTATATGAAAAAATTTCAGTTTTTGTTTTTTTGCCCTCTAGGAACTGGAATTATGGATAAGAGATTTATAGATTTGATGGGGCCTGTTTTCTCATTTTAGAAGTACCAGCAAGCTTCAGATTAAATGGAGCATTATATGTTTATGGCAGGAATATAATTTATTTAGATTTAAATATACTAGAAGATGATGTGACTTTGTTTATATTTTCCTTACAAGGACCTCAACATGCTGGATGTTGTGACACATATCTGAAATTCCAGCATTTGGGAGGCTTGAAGCTAGCCTGGGCTCCATAGTAAGTTCATGGCTAATCTGAACTACATGGCAAGGCTCGATCTCAAAAAAGAAAAAGACCTCAACAGTCCTTTTGTTGAATAGCATTTTTCTTTAGCCTAGCTTCCTACCATTATTTGCAGTACTTGAGAAAAAAAATCAGAGTTTATCATTATAGCCTTTTTGGAACTAAAGTGAGTAATGATTTAGAGCATAGCATGGACTTTGGACTCAGAAAGACCTAAGTTCTGGCACTTACAGGTTGTACCTTAGGCAGAGTGTTCAGTGAATCTCCAAAAGACAGAACATTCATTGGAAAAACAGATCCTATCAGCCATTGCCTTGTAGGATTAGTGTGAAGATTAAAAGAGAGGATGTTTGTGATGTACTTAAAGGACCTATCATTTTACTTTTTTTTTCTTTCTCATTGGTTTTGGGTAGATTGCTTATTTTCTGTACATAACTCAAATGTCTAACAGTGCCTTCTCTTCCCCTTAAAAGTCTCAGGGATCTAAAATGCTTTTTCAACTCTTGACCTGCTTTAGTTTCACTCTTAGAACATAGACCTAAAATCTTGACTTTTCAGTGGTTTACACACACACACACACACACACACACTCCATAGGCTCCTAAATTTTATATGAACTTAGTATTAGTAGTTTATTGAAAATTGGACGTCTTAAGGCAGTGGTGGTGAACCTTTTAGAGACAAGTACCCAAACTGCAACTATTTTTCACAAAGTGCAAAACTGCAATTAAACCTGAATACTGAGGTTTTAGTTTAGAAAAAATAACTTATATATTAACATCATTTGTCTGAAAAGAAAAACTAATACTACTAATATCATAGGTTTTCCACCACTGTCTTTAAAGTGTGGTCCTTAGTACAGTGCAAAGCCTTTCACCCTCTAAAACATACCATATTGACTTAAATTTTAATCTTCACTGTTTTCAGGATTGTATTGCTGTTCCCCAGAGAAACATATCCCTTCTCCTAGGGAATAGTTTTGCCCTGACCTGGTCCCTCATGGATACTCATTTCTCCAACAAGTTAACTTTCAAAGAGTTTCTCCAACCCAAAATATCACCCTTCTTGAAAAGACTTCTATCTCATTATATATGTATTATGTATGAGTTTTCTATACCTGATTACATATGTATTTATGCTGCTTTTTTGGCTTCCCTCTCCTTATATTGATCGCTATGGTGAAAGAATTCTTTTTTTTTCCCCCCCCAAAAAAGATATGTCAAATAAAATGGAAATTGTCTCTTTTGGTGATTTTTGTTGACTGGTATGGATTTCTTCTAATTTAGATAATCCTACCATGGCAAGCTTTATAGCATATGAGAAGAATATAATAGCTACTTGATATGATTAAGTATTAAGATAATAAGAACACATTAAAAATTTCCTTTAGAAGTGAAGTTTTCTCACTTGAAAAGTTTGCTTGTCAAAAACAGATTCCAGAATATTGTCACTGGCTGTGAGGAATAGCTGTTCCACTGCAGAACTACCTGAGAAGTGGAAAGCAGCCCTCATTTCACAAGAATGTGTTTGTTTCCTGTGGCTACTATAATACATTACCTCAAAGTGGTGACTTAAGACACAAAATTGATTGGTTCACAGTTCTGAGGCCATTACAAAATCAGTTTATCAGCCTGACTCTCTGGAGACTGTATGCAAGCATCCATTCTTTGCCTCTTCTACTTTCTGTCAGCTTCAGCCTTTGTTAACTTGTGACTGGCTCACTCTGGCTCCTGAGGTTGCACTGCCTTTCCTTCTCTCTGAAATCCCCTCCTGCTTTTTCTCTTATAGTGATACTTATCATTAGACTTGGGGCCCCCCTGGAAGATCCTGGTTGATCTCCTTACCTCAAGGTCCTTGATGTAATTACACATACAAAGACTCTTTTCCCAAATAAATTAGACTTTACATGTTCCAGGAATTAGGACATGGACATGTAGAGAGAGGAGGAGGAACTTCTGGTGAACCCACTACAATGGAATTCTGTCTTGCTGTGATGTCTGTAATGTCACTGTCTTCTGGTTTCCTTTTCAACTCTAGTTTCTCCTTAGTCTTTTTTCATATTATCTTTCTCCTCTGCTTGACTTTAAAATGTTCACACATCAGAGCTGGGTCTCAAAACTTTTTTCATCTCACTTTGTTCTTTCTCCCTCAGCAGAATCTTCTAGTCCCCATGATTTCAGTTACCATTTATATAAATCACTACTCCAACTTTCTGTATTTAACCAGACCTCTCCTTTTCTTGATGCATACGGACAACCTACCTAACATCACCATCTGAGTGTTTTGGAGGCATTACAAACCTAATATGTCCAAAATAGGACTCATCACCTTTCTTACCCCATCCCCTATCACTATCAAAGAAAAATTTGCTCTTCTCACAGAGTTTCTCAGCTCAGTGAATGACATTACTATCCACCCAGTACCTTGTGCCAAAATTATTGTTGATATTTTCCTCACCATGGCTCCCCACATCCAGCTTAATTCCAAAACCTCCTAAAATCATTTTGGAGTCCATCTTCTCTTACTGCCATCACCCAACTAGCCACAATGTTTTCATCTGGATTAGAGCATTAAATGTTATTATACTGGACTCATCTGTTAGTCTCTCCACTGTTTTCCACAGAGCAGCCTGAATAATCTCAAGCTATAATTTGAATTGTGTTACTATGCTGTGGACAGCTTTGATAGTAGCTTCTACTGCTTTTAGGATAAACTGCAAAATTCTTTGTGTGGTCTCTAAGGTCCTTTGTGATCTGGCATCATCTGCCTGTTCAGCCTCATCTCTTCCTTGTTATTCTTATACCATATCCATACATACCTTCTTTTAGTCCCCAAAATGTCTCTCCTGCTGTTGAGTCTTTGCATGTCCTTTTTTTTCTTACTCTTTATTTTTGTTAGCTTATGTTTTTCAGATACCAGTAAAAATAGGATTAGAATGGGTCCCCTTGTTTTCTAACAGGTTCTTTTACTTTTCCTTGTAACATGCGAATCATAATTACTTATTTGTTTCTCAGCTGGCAGAATGTAAATACTGCCAGGGCAGGACTAAGTACCCTGCCAAAACACCAGTCAAACACAGTGCTAGTGTAAATAGGCACTCAGGTATTAATGAATGAGTGGATTGATTTAATGACCTGAGTTGCTAAGATGTAATGAGAAAAGGTACAACCTTATTAAACCTATTATCCATGACCTTTAATTTGAAAAATGATATTAATTATATGGGATGGAGTAATGAAACTGCCTGTATAGGAAATAATAGTACAGACTAGTTTTTAATAGTCTTTTTCTAGTTAATTCAGTCAAAAGTCCCAAATATTCTTTACCGTCAAGCTGTTATGGAGACAGCGTGGGTTTATAACTTCTGAAAAATCTCATTTAGGTCCAAAGAATAGCTAGTTTTTAGTAGGAGCATTTTGGATCTGAAAGCCATGGGTGTTCAAACTGATGAAGCATGTATTCTTGAACTATCCTAGAGACATTTTCCCAAAACAACTTATCCCAAAATTTAGGAATTAAAACAATTTATTGTAGCATACTTTCTGTAAGCAGTTTAGCTGGGTGCCTCTGCCCTAGAATCTTCCATGAAGTTGCATTTAGGCTGCTATGGGCTGCTTTCTCATCTGAAGGCTTGACTGTAGAAAGGTACGCTTTAAGCTCTCACACATGGTGGGTCATTTCTTTGTCATATGGGCCTGACACATAGCTAACAACATGGTGGCCATTCTGATTCTTAATCCTATTTATAAAACCAAGCATTTTCTCCAGCTGTGAAAGCTTTGGCCATTTTTTCCTCCACTGTACTAGACTTTCACAGGGATGTCCCTTGATGTGGTGAGGATCAAGTGAAGTAATGGCTGAGAGGAAAATGGAATGGCTAGAGAGACATTGTTCTCAAGGATGGTAGATGGTAAGCTGGGAAGTGTTTGGAATAGAAAGAGAATATTACATGGAACTGGGAACAGGAGAATCTGGGATGCTAAAAGTGATGATCCTGTTTTATCCTGTATCTACCTCATGTTGAAAACATCCATATGCCTCCTTAGGAGTTACCAGTCTCCAAAAATTCATCCTATTTCCCTACTAAATTGAAAGGAATACTTAATAAAGTCGAGGAATACTAAGTACCACTAAGTACTCTTACTCAGTAGGCCTATAAACCAGTCTCGTTCTTAAACTAACTCAACAACACAGGATTTGTAACCCTTGAATTTGGTACCCTTCTTACTATAGCACCGTATGAGTGGTTTTCCTAAAATGAAATTTAATAGATTATGTCTCTTAAATCACAAAAGTACTTCATAAAGTTTTAAACACTATACAATTACATTGTTGTTGGATTGCTGCTGTTTGGAGAATCCAAACTTTCCAATTGTGTGGAAGACACCAGTTTAATGATATAACTTATGAATGAACTGTACAACACCAAGAGAACCATTTTCCTAGTTAATGATACCATATGTGTAGTTTCATTTTTTGAAGTATTTTCCTTAAGTTTGGTAATCTGATGATACTGAAGGAAAACATACAGTACTCAGTTTCTCCTATTGTATGTACACAGCATAGATCACCCCTGTGACCCCAAAATGTGTGAGGATTTCTCCCCACCAGCAGGCATGTGATCCAGCAGATCCCAGTTGGTCATCTTTCTTCTAGCTCAGTTTAATTATGAGAGTTTGGCTGGATTTAGTATCAGATACCACAGAATGAGAGGGTAGGCCCAACAGACTGGCTCTCACTTCAGATGGTTTCCAATTGGGATTCCCACAACCCCATCCTTGGGTTTAATTAATTTGCTAGTGTAGTTCATAGAATTCAATAAAATACTATATTTCCTAGTATGTGATTTAGAGTAGTTTAGGGCCAGGGATATAGCTCAGTAGTGCAAGCACCTGCCTGGTAAACATAAGGTTCTGAGTTTGATTCCTGGTACAAAAAAACAAAAAACAACAACAACAACAAAAAAAAAACACTAGGTTAAAGGATACAGATAAATAACCAGAAGAAAAGATATGTAAGGTAAAGTGTGAAAGGATTCTGAGCCCAGGAACTTCTATCTAGTACATGGATGAGCTCTTATTTACCTTCCTGTAAATCTGCACATGTTCAGCTATCCAGCCCTTCAAACCCAGTCTTTTTGTGTTGTTGGTTGTTTTTCTTTTTTAGATTTTATTGCATAAGCATGACTAAACATGGATAATCATGTAGCAAAGTGATTAGACAAAAAGCACATGTGATCTAATGCTAATAGATGGAGTGGGGTAACTCAGCAAAGCCTGTTCTTTGCCTCTCTCTGCAACATTCCTTCCTCCCTGCTATGGTACAGGACTCTTTCTAAAGAGAGGATCTTGTGATCTACTATCACACAAGATAGGTTAGAGAATTCCTTTATGGCCAGCACCAAGATAGAAAAGAGGGAATAAAAATTATGTTTTTAGTTCCTATGACCTGCCATGAAAAAGAAATTCTAGTTTTTGTGCTGCCTTTGGGAGAAAAAATGGCCAGGTAAAAGGAGAGAAAAGTGGGAAGGGAAAGAGAGAGAAAAAAAGAAAGAGAGGAAGAAGGACATTCTTTCACTTCAGTTGCTTGAAGCCATACTGAAGTAACAAACACAAGGGCAGTTATGAACTGGGAACCATGGATAAAACCAAGAATACACATATAAAATCACAGGTAATATCACCATGTTGAATTTATGGTAATTTTCTGTTCCCTTTCTCATGAACACATACATCCTGCAATTTACTTTCTCTGCTCCACCCAGCTGTTAAGTCAGGTGAGTTATTCTGTTCTTTCTTTGCCTTCTCTTTTTGTGTACAACCATGTGCAGTCATTTTTTGGATGAAGGCAGATATTTTAGAAAACTGAACCCTGATTCTCTGTGAATGATTTCCTTATTGCTGGGGAGAAATCACTCTGCTGGCCGTAAACAACTGTCAAGTCTTTGGAAATATAATGCAGTATAATCTACCCAGCAAAGTTGAGGACCTTTAAGTTTCTGTGGTTAGGAATACCATGCTTACTTATGGATTTGCCCTGGCATTTCAAGAAGACATCCTTCTATTAATTGTTATCCAGCAAATGGAAGTGCTAAAAATAAAGAACTGTACACTGTATCCATCTCTTCCCTAGCCCTGTGTAATTGTTATATGAATCTATTTGGAATAGGCATTGATTTCTTTTGACTCTGTTTAAGATCTATTAAACAGACATATTTCATACTAGCCGCCCTTTTTAAATTTATGATGAATTAAATGGATTTTGCTTTAAATGAAATTCTTCTAGAACTACCAATGAGTTTTCCATGTATTCTTTCCTTTTCACAATTACGCCTTGTCTTTTGTTAGATTACATTTCTGATGTCCATCCAGATAAGGAAATTATTAAAGCATGTAAATGCTAAAGAAGTTAAAGCAAGAAGTTTTTAATTTTCAAAGAAGCAGCTAAAAACTTTGAAGTGTGTTGACTAGATGGAAACGAGAAAAACAGTATGTTAAGAAAATTTAAAGAAGGCTCAAGGAGAGTCTGGATAGGTATGGAGTTGTGGTAGAAAAGAAATAGGATAGAGAAAGTTACCAAAGCACAATTAAACCACAAGTATTCATGGAATCCCTAAATGTTATAGTGAGTTACAAAATGTATATACGATATCAACTAGTGATTTCTTACTATTTTTTTCTGAAATTCTGTATTGTTTCTACCCCTTTTTCTGTTTTGCTTTTTTCCTCTTTAAATAAAATTTAAAAAAAAATTCCCCCCCCACAAATGTATACATGTCAGTCTTGTTTTTCAAGAGTTGAGAATCTAATTGGAAGGAAAGATATTATACATATGAAACACAACAGTTAAGTAGTTAACCTTATATTCCACAGGTACAACAATGTAGAGAAGGAAAGTGAATAAAGACTGGAGTGTTTTTGAAGAATGGTTAAGACTTAGACAAAAGACAATAACAAGACATTGTTCCAAATGGTAACAAAAGAACCAAAATAGAATTAGAAGTCAATATTAAGTAATTCTTTTAATATAAATGCTCCTTTAAAAGCCATAGACAGGCACAAACAAGCTGTAGACAAAAATTAAAACTAGCAAAAAGTTCCAACATGACATTAAATAAATGTAATATATATATTTTAATTACAAAGTTTGGGCAGCTAGGCATTACACACCTGAAATTCCAGCCCTTGAAAGATGGAGGCAAGAGGGTCACTCTGAGTTCAAGGTCAGCCTAGACTACAGAGTGAGACCTTGTCTCAAAAAAAATTTTTTTTCTGAGTTAAAATTATTCTAAACTTATTTTTAATTGTGGGAAATGTAATAAAAATTCTTAAACATAAGGAAAAGTTATATATCTCAATAGAAACATGGACAGTAAACAAACATCTCAAATATCTCAAAATTTTCAACCTCAACAAAAAATCAAAAAAATTTTTAAAAAATGCAGATTTTCTCTTAAAAAGACTGGGAATTGTTTTTAAAATAACAGTATTCATGAATGTGGTGAAAGATTGGATACATTCCAAAAGATAGGATGGCTATGTTAACAGAAATGAGAAAAAAACTAATGGAGCATCATGTGTCATATGATCCTGTTGCTATTAAGAATGAATACTTGGGGAATGTGTGTGTATTGTCTGTAGCTACATACACACTGGGGGTGTCAGGGAGGTTGTGTGTACTGCACTGTTAATTGTTCAGAACTCTAGACGGTGAGATGGATGATGAAGTTTTTTCTCCTTTTTTGCTTATCAATACAGTGAACGTGTACTACTTTTGCAATACATTTTAAAGTAAAAAAGCTTGAGAATCAATAAGGAGTGGGTGGTGCTTCCACTGTCTCTTAAGAATATATCTTCTCTTGCTATTTAAACATTAAGAAAGGTGTTCTAGATAGGTTGTAGAGGAATTTAACATTGGAAAATTCCTACTCTGTACCCCATCCTCCTGCTCTTACCTAGGAAGATTATACCTAGCCATTTTATTAATCCTTCAAGAATTGTACATCTTGTAATTTGAAATGATCCCATTTGTTGATTCTCAAAACTGTTGTCTGCAGTTTTGAGAATCAAACATCTGAGGTTCTGTTCAGAAAGTCCTTGCTACACTTATAATTTAAAGACTTTTACCTGTTTTGTTTTCTGGCTTAACATTTAGTTCTTTTATCTATTTTGATTTTAGTTTACTAGATGGTAAAGAATAGAGGTCTAGATTCAATCCTCTGCATGTGGATAGCCAGTTTTCTCAATGCCATTTATTAAAGAAACTATCTTTCCTCCAGTTTATGTTTTGGGCCCATTTGTCTAAGATCAAATAGTTGAATGTACTTGGGGTTGTTTCTGTGTCCTCTATTCTATAGATCCTCATGTCTGTTTTTGTGCCAGTACCATGCTGTTTTTATCACAGTAGCTTTGTAATACTGTGTAACTTCAGGTCTGGGATGGTGGTGCCTCCTGCTTTGCTCTTTTTGTGCAGGATCACTTTTGATATTCTGGGTTTCTTCTGGTTCCATATAATTTTTTCTCCAGATCTGTGAAGAATGGTGTTAGAATTTTGGTTGGGACTGAGTAAAATCTGTATATCAATTTTGGAAGTATGGCCATTTTGACTATATTGGTCCTGCCTCTCCAGGAAAAGAAGATATCCTTCCATTTTCTGATGTTGTTTTCAATTTCCTTTTCCAAAGTGCTGTAGTTTTCATTGTAGAGGTCTTTTACTTGCTTAGTGATACATACATACCCAGGTTGATACAGCACAAGTCATAATAGCTCTTAGAAGCAACCTATATGTTCACCAACAGATGAAAGGGTGAAGATGTGACATTCTGCCATTGTGTCATTTGTAGGAAAATGGATGCACATAATGTTAAGTAAAATAAAATCAGACATGCAAGCTTTCTTTTTTTTTCTTTTTTTTGAGACAGGGTTTTGCTTTGTAGTTCAGGCTGGCCTTGAGCTCACTTTGTCACCCACGCTGATCTCAAATCTGCAATGATTCTTCTGCCTCAGCCTCCCAAGTGCTGGAATTATAGGCATGTGCCACCACGCCTGGCTTGAGACATGCAAGTTTAAATATCATATGGTTTATCTTATATGAGAAATGTAAAGTAAAAATGAAGAACAAAACTAAAAATACATAATAGGAAGTATGGAGATAGATCTTTCTCAAAGGGAAGGGGGATCAAGACATGGAGGGAGAGAGAAAGGGCAAAGGGATGCAAAAAGACCTGGGATGTGGTATGTGCACATACCAACTTCCCACAAGGAATGCAGACATTATGTACTATACACATACTACTAAACCAAACTTCGAAAAACAGTTGTACATCTATAATTTGGTATCTTCAGGGGATACAGCTGATTTTTATAATAGTTACTGTCTAACAGTTTCTTTTCATTTAAGTTAAACTCTGGCTCAGAACTTCAAAAGCTTCTGAGTTAGGATGTTTTTGGTTCACATTTCCTTGATCTTTATATTCTTTTTAACCTTTCTCTTGCTCTTATTTAGATTCTATCATAATGAATGGATCCAGCGTGGCAAATACATCACCCAGTGTAAAATCCAAAGAGGACCAAGGGTTAAACGGGCATGACGAGAAGGAAAACCCATTTGCAGAGTACATGTGGATGGAGAATGAAGAGGATTTCAACAGACAGGTAAAGAAAGAAGTGAAAGCCTAATGCTGCATGTAACTCAGCTATGATATTTTACTGTCAGTTTGACAAAAAGAAAAACAAAAGAAATGGGTGCAGTTGGCTTTACAGTAATTTGAAAAATACCTGGAGGCCTCAGATGAAATGACCAAGAAGTATCTTCAGGTGCTAAAAGACAAGCCCAAACCAGGAACATACTGATAATTCTTTACCATGCTAATTAAAAGAGGAGAATAACTATCAAATTAATCAACTGATAGCTGAAAATTCTTCCCTGATGAGCCCATGCATAACTAAATTCTGTCTAATAGTATTTGCACTATGATATTAAGTTACACGGTAATTGCCATGGAAAAGCCCTGCTCTCATTCTGACTAGCTTGTTTGCTGGATTTCTGTAGATGACTGTAAAACATTCAAGGAGACTCCTAGAGTTTAAATCGAATAGGACTTTCCCTAATCCCAGAGGATCAAGGTCGTGTTCTGACTGCAGCATGGGGTTTGAGTGTGTGAGTGGTATTGGGGATTGAATGCAGTCTTCACACTGAGCTGACCTCAACTCCTTTTTTTAAAAAAAATCGATATATGATGTTTCAGGATGTTTTCCCAGAGTGGGCTCAAACTTCCAATCCTCCTGCCTCAGCCTCCCAGCGTGCTGGGATTACAGGTGTGTACCACCATACCTGTGTGATTTCACATGATTAGTGTGAAACGAACTGTGGGACAATACAGAACAGTGGTAGTGAATTTTTCTATGCTTTGGGGGCTGTTGATTTCTTTTGCATATAGGAAGCGTGATACTCTGCATTTTGTTTTGAAAATAAATGCAGATGTAATGGACAATTAAAAAATCTGAGTGAAGATAAATATGTTTTCTGTGGGGGTTTTTGAATAATTGTGTTTGGCTTTTGTGGTAACCTACCTGTTCCACTCTGCCTTTGTCTAGACTCAGAATGAATAATAATAGATTGTGGAAAGCATAACTGATTTGTCCTGGCTCTGATTACACTCACTAACGGGCTCATAAGTCTGCTGACTAGGATAAGAGCCAGATATCTGTATTGTGGATCAGCTGTGTGCCCCTATGTAGTTTAGCAAACTGGGGCAGGTGTATGGAAAAGTACTGGAAAGCTAGTTGTATGCAGAAACACATGCATATGTGGGCACACATACATGTGTACATGCAGAGTTTGGTGAAAAACAGTTTGAGAGCCTTAAAAATTACAACTTGGTTGAGGAGAACTAGGGAAACAATGACAACTATATCCCTCGTGACTTCAAGGATTGCAGCAAACATCAGGCCTTAAAATGGCTGAACAGGTAAATAATTGCTCAAATTTCCCCAACCCTAATGTTTCATAGGAAACACTACACTTCAACAATGTTATTTTGAACTATTACATGGTGTCAGTGTGGAGGATTGAGTGTTTGAGAGAAGACTTATTTGTCCTTCATTTGAGAACAGGGGAATTTAAGATTTGGGATTTGAATGATATCAGTTTTCCCTATGCCCTGGTAGGTTACTTTATTTTCATTACAGTGAATTATAGGGTTCTTATTACTATCAAATTGTTTCATCTTGTTTTTTTTTTTTTTTAGATATTTTGTTGGAAAGTCAAACCATACTGTATCAGGGTTGCTACCTAGAATTAATTTTTTTTCTTCTTAAGATTCAACTCAAGACATGTATGAAAAAAACCTTTGAACCCCTAAAACTAAGCAGGTTAAATGAAAAGGATTTGCCAAATATGAATTAAGGAAGCCAAGTAAAATCATACTAAAATCTGCAAAGATACTCATTGAGTGTGAGGCTGAGAGAATTGAAGTGTAGTTTTCAGAGGAAAAAGAATCAACTCTGCCTTACTTGTTGCTAAGACATATTACCTAATACCCTCAACTTAAAGAAAGAGAGGTATATTTTGGCTCACAGTTTGTAGAGATATCTGTCTATAGTTGGCTGGCTCCAGGGCAGGATGGCATGGCAGAGGGGAAATAGTTCATGGGATGGCAGTAGAAAACAGAAAAAGATGAAGGGAGGAAGAAAAGACATACACACTTCCAGGGCATGCCCCCAATGATCCATCTCCTCCCAACATTACATTAGTTATAAACTCCTCAGTGGACTAATCCACTGGTGAATATCATGTCCCCATGATCCAATCCCTCCCCAAACCCCACTTAAGAGTGCATGAGGCTTTAGAAGAAGACATCTAGACACAAACCATTATAAATTCACAATAAAGGTAGTATCACTTACGTAAGATCTCAGAGAGTGTAACTCAGGAAATACAGGAATAAATAAGATCGAACATACTATATAATTGTGAATGATATAAATCCCCCACCCTATAAACTGAATTTTTTTTAAATTGTGGGACAAGTTGCTAGATTTCGCAGGCTGGGTTCAAACTTGTGATCTTCCTGCTGTAATGTCCCAGAGTTATGGGATTTTCAGTGCCTGCCACCATGCCCCACTTAGTTCACAGAAATTTTAAGAGAAAAAGACTCAGGGGCCAAAAAAGGCAAAAATTTAGTACCTGTAGTTTGTAATATATGTTGTCATTCCTCTACCTACCATGTGGAAAGATAGGAAAACTGGTGAATTTTTAACTCTTATTCTTTTCCATATATATTTCTAGGGTTTTGTTTTTTGTTTTGGGGTGTTTTGTTTTGTTTTGTTTTCTTTAAGCCCCTGTCATTTCCCTGTAAAAGACACAATAGGTATATTCCAAATTGTCAACAACATTCATCCATGTCTGATTGTCGAGATGAAGGGTGACCTTTGTCTCATGATTTTTGTAGTTCCAATTTCCAAACTCTTATATAAAGAAAATGAGTTATTGCTACAGTAAAGAAAATAGGTTCATGTGGTAAAGCCTTAAGACAGAAACATCAAAAGTAAAATGCTTCAGACAGGGAATATATAAAATAATGAGGAAGACTGAGTGTAATTCAGTGGTAGAGTGCTTACCTAGCTGCACGAAGCCCTTGTTTCAGTACCGTGTGTGTGTGGAGGGGTGGGGGTGGTGATTAAAAAAAGAATTGAGAGAGAAAAAATCCGGAAATGTTCAAACACAAAGTCATATTAAATATTATGGCTTAGAAATATTTTGCTGTAGTTAAATTATAAGAACTTTGTAACTATATAATTTACTTGAGGTTAATAAAATGTGTGGCCAATTGTGATTTGAAATACTTTTTTTAAGCCTTGCTACGAGTGATTTTTCTTCTGAATTTATGAGTAACAGTAGGCCAATGTGAATGATTTTTTGCTTGATCTCCTTACTGGTGGTGGTGCTGGTAGACTGTAACTCTGACCAAGCAGGCTGACAAAAAGAAGGAGTTACTAAATATGAATTAGGAAGTCAAATAAAGTCATATAAAATCTGCAAAGTGAGCTTAGTATGGTAGTACATGCATGTAATCTCAAGCATTCAGGAGGCTGAAGCTGTAGGATGACAAATTCAAGGCCGTCCTGAACTAGCTAACAAGACCCTGTCTTAGAAAATCAAAAAACAAAGCAAAACAAGAAAATTTTATAATGAACTATACTCTCAGAAGTGTAAAATATACTAGATTTATATTACTTTATTTTGAAATATGGAGTTATTTATCTATTCATGTATTTCTTATTTTAAAAGAATACTACACTGATGACATAATTTTCCAGTGATACACTAAAAAGCCATTTTACATCTTTCTAAAGTTCTAAGTTTCTAGTTTTCTACCCTAGAGGTGTTATTACTAGAAAAGTGGCCTGGTAGCTGACATTGGTTTTGGTTTAATCTTCACTACCAAGTAGTACTTATATACTACCTGTCTCTTTTGTATACTTCCCACAAAATGGGAAATTCAAAGAGTTCCTTCTCTACAAGAAGGAAAGAATTTCAAGCTATAAACTGATTTTTCTGCTATGAATAGAAAATATCTGTGTCAAATATTATAGATCTTACAAGATCTGTAAAGAATTCCGCTATTTTGGGTAACTATTTATTTCTAAGTCAATTTAAAAAATGTGTGTTTTGTCTAGCCACATTAGAAGCATGTTAATTCTTAGGTTTTATGAGATCATTCCTAGTTGCAGAGTAACAACCTCTGGGGGAAAGGATTGGGGAAAACCCTTGAAGGGATGAATTCCCTGGATTAGTACACCTGACCTGCTCTCCTTGCCTGCCAGGTGGAGGAGGAGCTGCAAGAGCAAGACTTCCTGGACCGCTGCTTTCAGGAGATGCTAGATGAGGAAGACCAAGACTGGTTTATTCCAGCAAGAGACCTGCCTCAGGCCATGGGGCAGTTGCAGCAACAGTTAAATGGACTGTCAGTCAGCGATGATCATGATTCTGAAGATATTTTGGTAAGGACCATGTATAATCCCACATGTGATGTAGTAAAAAGAATGTAGGATTTGGGGTCACAGATTCTCTCTCTGGCCTTACAGCCTTTGGCAAGTTTTCTCTGGAGCCGTTTCAGCTATTGTTTCTCCACTGCTCAGACAGGTATTGATGAGAGGATGCAGTGAAGATGTGTTGCTCCTCAAAGAGCACTGTGAAAGGAATATGTTGCCAGTGTCACCATCTTTAATTTTCTCCCAGTGAGCTTTCCCAGGAACTGGGATGAAGGACAAAATATTGAAAGCTGAAAAAGTTTGGTTTCAAATGATCATCTGCTGCTGTCCTCCTCTTACTGTCCTCCAAATCTGTATTTAAAATATTTCTGAATGATTCTTTCATAAAATTTCTGTTTATTTTGAAAGGAATGTACTCCCCTGAGAGGCCACTTCTGCTTATAATTAGATCAGATAAATGAATTCCCTGCTTCCATGTATATGTGGTGTAGAATTCTGTGAGCAGTGTAGTCCTCATACAAATGGTGTTTAGAATGGTTGTGACCTATAGTTCTCCCAGGTTTGAGGTATTTATAAGAGACTAGATAACTAAAGAGAATACCGAGAGATGAAGAAAAACAGAGATTGTAGTGATCTGACTGGTTTTATATAGTACCCAGATTTTCACTAGATTAACATACTGTGAACTGAAAATTTCTTTTTGTAGTTGAATTTAGAGATCTCTGATGAAATTTTGGAAACTATCATGAAAGGAATGGAGTCTAAAGCAGGAAGCAGAAAATGAGCTTGTTCAGGGCTGAGTATATTAGTTGCTGCTAAGAGCAGTCCAGTTCAAGTTACAGAAAGTTTCTTTTTCTGTCCCCTTAAGGCTAAAGGGAAGGTACTGCCAATAATGGAAAGGGGCGGGGGATGGTAGCAGGAAACTGGAGAGGCAGCTCAGGGAAAGCGATCTTGCCTGGGCTTGATCCCCAGCACTAACAAGTGGGGAGAAAATAAGTTGTAAAATGTAAATTGCCTTAGGATTTAGTATCACTTCCGTTTTCTTTCTTGATATTTTTTTTCAGAGCAAAAGTAACCTGAACCCAGACGCCAAGGAGTTTATTCCAGGAGTGAAGTACTGATTCAAGAGAAAGCTTCCAGGAGGATTTATCTGTTCCCACATCTGGGGATAGTAATGCACAAAAGGGCAGAGCTGAAGAGGGGGAGGGGTGGGCAAGGGGTGCACAGCCGGGATGGGGAATAGTGGTTTAGATGGATACTGTGACTCTGAGTAGCTAATGTGCTCAGTCTTACTACAGGCCTTTGAGTATTTATTTCTCTTTTGTTCTACTGACTTTCATTTGGAGCACTTTCCTGTTTTGTTTCTAATTAGCTCTTCTGAGTTAAGGAAATTGCTTTTTTTTTTCTTTCTGTTACCAAGAATGTCCTGCTGTCTGTGTTTAAAAAAAATAAGCTGACCAAGCGAAGCAGGGTATACCCTTCTCATCTGTTGGGTATATACCAGGAGGAGCAGGGAACGCCAGAAGTCTACTTGTGGAGTCTAATAAGCTAGATAGGAAGAGGGGCAAGCCGAAGAAGCAGGTCACACAAACCAGAATAAGAAGCCCAGCTGCCATGACCCTCAGGGTTTCTACAATGCACTGGGATTCTCAGTGGCCTGCCGAGCCCCTGTCTTCCTGCTCTAAACCCCTTTCTGGAAAACAGAGTTATAGTTCTTGGTTTATGGCAACTTTTCGATGGTTGGTGAAAGTTGTAAATCAGAGAAGGACTGTCATAGTGATTGTCACTTCAGTCATTTAGTAACTTGTCCTTTTCTTAAACCTCTGTTTACAGCTATCATTAGACCATTACCAAGTGAAAGAGAATTTAAGGTTGATTTGCCACCTTGATGCTCATAGTATCTGTTCCCTTGATTCTTTTCCACCCCAGCTTATTGTTTCTAAGCAAAATGTTACCAAAAATATAGGAGAGGCTTTCTGGCCATCAGTTTAGCCTGGAGAAATCATCCTAATCCTGTTTGATGCATCTTACATTTATTAGGACAACTTTTATTATTACTATTTTGCAACCCCATCAGTACTTGGTTCTCCTGGTATCTTTAATTTCCTCAGAAAGGTTTAGGTACTTTTTCAGGAAAATACATTTTTCAGGACACTAGAAAGAAGCTCATTACACAATGTGTATACTTCTCTTCACTTTACAGGATTATGCAAAAGACCTCAGAAATGACTTAGAAATCCTGCTTGGCCCACATGACTGAACCTGATCCTCTGAGAGAGATAAAGCTATTGTCAAATGTTACTATTCCCACACACCGTTTTTTGAGTTTTCTAGGTTGACCTCTCCGGGTATGTGCCTATTGTCTTCCATGCTTATAACTCACTGAGGTTTTTTTGTTAATACTCCCAAGGAACTAATCTGGGCACTAGGAGCTGCCTTTGTATACAGAAATGTAGATGGCAGTGTCATGTGTGAAAGAGAATGTGTGCAGTTCTGGTCATTCTCTTAAGACAAAGACTTGCAGAGGCCTGAGAAGGTAGTAGCCTTTGTATGATTGCTGCTGGGGTGTATGATAGGCTTATAAGGGAACAATCATGTAATTTGAAATAAAGTTGGTCTAAGTTCAGGATATAGATATAAGAAGTTGGAAGGAAAGAACTAGGGTCTAGAATGTGGAAGAAATTCTTGTTCTTATGAACCCCTTTGTTGACTTGTTTTTTGTAGTAACTGGGATTGAATCCAGCCTTGTACGTGCTAGGACATACACTTTACCCCTGAGGTATACCCCAGCCCCTTGTTGATTTTTTGAACAGGTACGGACTAATGCCAAATTCAACATACAAGCCTACATCTTTTCTCATTCAGTCTATAAGATGGCATCATTAGGTCATATGACATAGGGTATCTTAGGGAACTTGCATTATCAGACCTGCATATTAGTTAATTCCCAAAGCCTCTTCCTGGAGAAAAATACAACTGTTAATTCTTTTTCAAGGAGGACCCTGAATAAAGAAACATCTTTATTCTGTTGCCTCTAGTAAGGAAAGAGCAGTTAAAGTACATAAATAGAGGAAATCTCTCTTCTGGGCTGCTCTTTCTACCCCAGTCTACATTAGCCAGCCAGGATGCTGACAGCTGTTGGGAGTGTGTTAGGGCTGCAGGAAGAGCCTTTTGCAAGACCGTCACAAAGAGTATAATAATGAACTCTTGGCGCCCCACCTGGAAAGCCCTACAGGGACCCAGAGTGGCCGTGTGTCCATCCTGAAGATGTGCTCTTCAGATCCAGGAGAAGCTAATCTCAGTGGTCCAAGAGGGCTCATGTTGCCCTCTGCTGTGCTGGCCCATTTTGGATGATAGTCTTCAGCATGATTTCACAAAGTACGTTTGGTCAAGACTAAGAGCACGCTGCCAGATGACCTGGGACCTGAAGAGTAGAGTCTCCTGTCCTACTCAGATGGCAGAGTGCTAACTCCAGGATCAAGAAGGAGCTAGCAAGGTGACCCCTTGTTTAATGAATAGGAGGACTTCCTTCAGTGCCTCCCACTATGGCCCAGTTCTTTTGCATCTAATTTATTTTGTGAAGTAGGGGCACAATTGTCCTATAGGTATCAGGATTACCCTTAAAGAGTTTGCTAACTTCTTAGCAGAAAAGTCATGTAGGTCTTACAGGCATTTCACCAAGTAAGGGCTGGGCTTCTCAATCTCTGACTTGTCTTTATACTGGAGGTTCTTTATGTAAGCCAGCCTGGACATTTTTGCCCTTCCATGATGAAGCTTGTATTTGTGAGTGATAATTTTGATGTTGAATTTAAGCCACTACTCTTGTTTTGGCAACTAGAAGTTTGAGAATTTATTTAGAAATGGAACATGGATTTTTAACAGTTGCCAATTTGGCTGGTTCCTGGGTTAGTTTATTAGTGACTCATTTCTGATTTGTGATTATTTGATTTGAAAACTCTAAGATGGAAATTCTTTTTCTTCAAGGAAAAGAAAATTAAAAGAATGTTGTTTCAGTTTCTCCAGATCTTTGAACTGCAACAGAAAATTGGAGGATATAACCTAGCTCTGGGCATATACTCTGGGTCTTGGGCCAGTTTCTTTGAACATTAGGTTGACTTTTGGGTATTATGTAAGGGTAGGTAAGAAAAGGTCATAAAGAAGATGCTAGATCTTTGTAAAACTTTAGTTTCCAAAGTCACAGATGAGATATCTTTAATCAAGGTTATAAGGCTAACTATGGCTTAAAAGCAAATGTTTTTAGTGAAATTCTAAGCACTTTTCCCAAATTATTTATTGCTATAATGTCAAAGTTTTGTTCTGATTTTAGAGAGACTAAGGATGTCAGGTGAATACAATGGCAAATAACATGTTAGCATGGAAAGTTGTGGGAAGATGTAGCCAAAGGAAAGAATCAGAATAAATCTTCTTGCATTAGGATGGCTACAAACCCTAGGTCAGTGATGGTGAACCTTTTAGAGCTTTCAGTGGTAACAAACAACCTGCTAAGAAACACTTGCTGTAAGTTTGCCACCACTGCCCTGGGTAGACTTGTAACTGCCTGTGTTCCAGAATCCACCCTCTGGTGATTGGTGGCATAGGCCTCTTCAGTAAGAGTCCTGGCAATACAGGCTAATAACCTTGCTTGATTCAAGTAATACTGAGGTACAGGAATTAGCAGAAAAATGACAAAGTTGACCAAGATTTGGAAATGTCCGTCTAACTGGGAAAGACTGTGTATTCCCAATCAGTCTCCTCTAGGATAATATAAACGTCCTTATCTTGACAAGTGTGTAAAGAAAACCCGTGAAATGACCCTGATTTGGTATTTATTGAGACCTTGATCTCCTGCCATACTTCAGTCATTTCACTCTTCATGACCGATAGGGATCGTTGGTTCTGCTGGTCACTGTGTGTGGTACAGTACGCGTTTTGCTCCCTGTGAATTTTACCCACAGACTTGGTTAGTCATAATTTGGAAGGAGGCCCACCCCGCCATCTTCTCCCACACTGAGAAGTTATGGAAGAAGCTTTCTGCTATTATGGCAGAGACAGAGGAGCAGAAAATCTACCCAAGGAAACACTCAATTTTCCTTCATATTACTTGGCCTCACTACACAACCCTCTACTGCTGCTCCTACTCTCATTTTTGGGGATTTATGAGAATAGGCTATGTGGACGCATTGATCTTCATAGGGTGACAACCGAGAGATGCATACTTCCTGCTCCCAGAGGAAAGGAGAAACATCTGTAAAAGGACAGATGTCTTTATTTTACAAACCTTTTTAAGCTTCCTTAGACTTAGTTGCAAAGGGTCTCATTGCAAGATTTCTTCAGCTTTCTTCCTTTTTACTGACTACCTTTTATTTAAAAACAATAAACTTTTAGGCTATTTAATAATTTTTTAAGTGAAAGTGATTTTTTTCTTTTTTTTTCAGTGCTGGGGATCAAACTCAGGGCCTTGCACATGCCAGGCAAGCACTCCACTAATGAGCTATATCCCCAGCCCCCCAAGAGTAAACATTTAAAATATTTTACCATTTTATATTTAGTAAAATTATTTTCTATAAAATAGTAAGATGTTTCCCCTCTATAAATCAACACAAAGTCGTAGTCCTCTCCTGTTATAAACTTTTAAAAATATTTAATGCTTGACAGGTGGTTGGTAAGCAGGGAGTCTTTTTTTTTTTTTTGGTACCAGGAATCGAACTCAGTACCTTGCACTTGTCAGGTAGGCACTGTGCCACTGAGCTATCTCCCCACCCAAGGAGTCCTTTTTTAAAAAAACAATTTTAATGATGCATATTTTATTATAACCCACACATTTCAAGAGTACAAGTTAGTAGTTTCCGTAACTTCCTCAGTGGTGCAGCCATAACCATTACTTAGCTTTAACACATTTTCATCCCTCCCAGTAAGATCCTTTATGCTCATTTAGTCTGCCCTGGTTCCCACCTCTAATTGACTGTTTCTGTAAATTCACCTTTTCTGGACATTTCATGTCAGTGGAATCACACACTATGTGCTGTCTTGTATCTGGTTCTTTTCACGTACCATGTTTTTGAGGCTTATCGATGATATGTCTTGGTGGTTCTTTTTATGATTGAACAATAATATCCCACCAATGGGTATCCCATTATGTCAGCAAAGAGCCTTTTAAGTTTGGATTTCAAAACTTCCTGTTGTCTAAATGGAAGCCTCTGAACATAGGGCTCCTTAGAGGGAAGCTACTACTGTGTGTCAAAGAAAATTCCTTTTCAGAACCAGCTTTGCCATCAGAAGTTCCATAAAAGGAAACTAAATTGCTGCAAAACTTTTTGTAATTTTCAACTTCTTTTTTATAAGAAACTTTTGTGCTATCTGCTACATGTCAGGACTTTTGAAGCATCAGATCCATTCAATGACAATGTGCTTGAGTGAACAAGAAAGTAAAACCATCAGTACTGGGTTGGATGTTTCTTTTTCTCCTAGACTGGGTGGGGGAACCTCTGAACTTTCTACAATGTCATGTCTCCATTTACAAAACTGACCATGTATTAAAGGTCATATTGCCTGTGTTGGACACATTTGAAAGGAAAGAGCGCCCACAATAGGTGGAGAGGAGAAAAAGAGTGGAAGTTGTGGAAGCCACAGAGGGTCTGTGCGTGGCCCAGAGCTGCTGGTGTGGATGGCACCTGAAATTGCTGAAGGTGACCCAGGCAGCCTGGCACCCCAGCTGGTTTAGGTCTAGACTCATGTTTCTGCTTCACAAGTGTTAAAAGCTGTTTTTTTCCCTCCTAAATAACCATTATGTGGCAGTTATTAATACTTCTTTGGGGGAGGGAAAGGGATTTAAAACAAAGTAATTTTCATAAAAACATCAAAAATGGAAAAATGTTACTTTAAAAAAATTGATATACAAACCAAATGGCAGCTGTTGAAAATCTCAATAAAATGAGAATAAAATGCACTTGCTGGCAGTGGTGTGCTTTTCCTAAGGTTGTGTCACTATGTACCATCCTTCTATAGGGGAAATGTGTGGTGAGATTTTTTCTTTTCTTTTTTTTCTTTTCTTTTTCTTTTTTTTGCCTAAGGTAGATCAGTTTCCCTTGCATGTTTTCCTTTCAAATAAGGTTACTAAGTGGTAAAAGAATGGGCTTGGAAGTCAGAGATTTGAATTAATTGCACTTTCCCAGCCTTTCTTTGTGCTCTTGGGCTTAAATTTTATTTCTAAAGGAATAACCCTGCCTTGGGTCTAACATGAAAATTAGAATTTAAAAATTTTGGTGCATTAAAGGCTCTTAGCACATGGTAGCTATTAGTGGCAATATGTATTTGGAACAAAGAGGTGATAGAGGAATCCTTGGCTACACAGAAAACTGAATAGTTATTACTCTATTTTCCTGTTTTGGGCAAAATGACCTCCTACTTAGAAAACAAGGAAAAGGGTTCCATAACTGCATGTTAACCATGGAACAAATTTGAGAGCCTGCTACACACCAAACATCGTCTTAGGCACTGAGACTACCAGGTTAACAAGCAGACATAGCACCTGCTATTGAGATGTTCAGTGATTCATACTGATTTCAATTTATACCTCCTGTAGACTCTCCCAGTGATCTCAGGAGACTTCCCATACAGTAAAAAGACTGTGGGACCAAACTAGGGACTATGAGTTTTGTTTTGAGCCATATTACTGCCTCCCTTCCCAAATCCAAGGAGACAAATATGAGCTGATTTGCCTATTTATACCTTTTTAGATATTATTCATATATATATATATATATATATATATATATATATAATATATGACTGAACAATATAACATCCTTGAATACTAGATGGTGTACTTAAAAATTTTACTGATATTAAATGAGGTATAATGCATTAGATCCTAGATATTTTAAGTACAGTTCAAAGAATTTTCAAGTGGAAAAGAGTATATTCATTTTTAGTCCTTAGAGCACTCCTCACGCCTATAAGATATTTAATGTGTCAGCAGAGTGGACAGAACTGATGAGGCTGTGCTGTCCATGAGGTCATATAAGTAGATAAAAATTTCTTTTCCTCGGTATATATTAACAAGGTATTGTTAGTGAGCTTTAATATCTTCAGCAAACAAGTCAAACTCACTTCGATCACATATACCAGAAGAAACAAAACAAGGGAATTTCCTGGCAGCTCAGTTTCCAGGAAGAGAGAACTAAAGTAACTGTCTACCTAACAAAAGCCTCTTTTAAGTCTTAGCTCTTAGTGCAAGCTTGTCTTGTCACAGGACTATTATAGGGATGCCTCAGTAGTGCAGGATTCCATGAATTACTCTTGATACCTTGTTGGGTGAAGGAGAATACAAATTTTAATAGTGTAAAACTCAAAAAAAATTTTTTATGATTTTATGCACAGCAACCTGTGTAACAGTCTTACCAATTGGAGAATAAAGCAAGAATAAAGCAGCTCATCACATCCACTTGACAGGAACACATCTGACCTTATACATTCTAAGACTGTCCTTTTGGGGGGTGTCTAAAGATACAGCTCTGTGGTGGACCACTTGCTTGGCATGTATGAGGCCCTTTTTTTGTACAGGGGCAAAAAAAAAAAATCATTTTCTCAAACATTCAACACATATACCTGGACTAAAAAGACAGCTGTTTGCTCTAATTCTTCCGCTATCCATTGGAATTGCAGCTTCTAGACAATTGCAAGGAAGGTAGATGGCTATATGCAAAGCAAATAAGTCTGTCTCAGTATGTATGAAGTCTAGGCCAAAATACTGCTTGAGCCTAATCTTGAGGGCATGTTAAAAAATAAGACCACCCAGCTCACCACTTATCTCCACAGCGTTGTAAGGACTACGAGATATAGCAGAGGTGCTTCTGGTGTGTCCTTGTTCTCTGCACGCTGTAACTTGCTGAGTGCTGGGTCTTCATAATCAAGGCTGGAGACAGAGATGGTTGACTATCCCTTCAGCAAGGACTTGGCTTGAGTTCTTACTGCTCAAAGCTCTAGTTTGCAGATGGGATGAGAGCTGTGGCCATTCGGGTCTGTATGAATGCTATACTGAGTAAACAGCCTTCTGACTTAGGGAACAAGGTAGTATGTATGATCCCTCAGAGGGCCTAGTCAGAACTCCAAAGCTATCATGTCAAATTCCCTCAAATACAGGTGCTGGATATCTGCAGCAGAAGTTACCCAAGCAGTTTAATAGAAAGTAAAACTCATGGCTGGGCGCATTGGCTGCCTCTAGTACCAGCTACTCTGGAGGCTGAAGATTGCTTGAAGATTGATTGGAGTTTAGGCCAGCCTGGACAACACAGCAAGATCTTACCTTTTTTATTGTTGTTGCTAAGAAAAAAGAAAACTCACCTGTCTCATCCATCCTTGACCACTTGAGGAAAGAAGGAAGACAACAGAAATCTGATTTTAAAATAAACTCCAGAATTGATGCACATAAGTTTGAGAAATGATGTCCAAGACGTGATCCATGCCTTCTATTAGTTTATACTCTGGACCCCTGTAGAGGCAGCCACTATGGGTCAAGAATGTCTTCAGCATCAAGCTGCACAAGCAGCAGAACAGGAAGCTTTAGGCTTGTCTTTGTTGGTCAAACTACAGAAACCAGGGGATGGGAATCATGTCTGCTCCTCACTGATGCTCACCATTTCCAGGGCCACAAACAAAGTGCTGTGCTTTAACAAGGACAGGAACAGGCAGGTGTCTAGGTGACCTCAGATCTCAGCAATTCTCCTCTTAAGAATTCATTCACATGAAAAACTGAAACCCACCGCTATCAAATCCAGCAAGGTAAACACTCCCTGACTAAAATTTTACCATTCCCTAAATCCCCCTGGGAGCTGCAGGAGCGTGTAATATTCCTGAGATTACTCCTAGTTCTGTTACTGGGAAAGCAGGAATCATCACCACTTTGACAGGAGAAAACTGAGGTCCCAGGTTAACTGGCAGCCACACAGCCTACATGTAACAATGGGGATACGCTGGAGTGATACAAATTAGGTGCCCAAGAGTACAATAAGCAGATGCAAACCTGGGGTTGGGTCTCTAAACCTCAGACAAAACCATTCCTAAGCCCTCCAGGATAACTGGTGGAGGTGCACTGATGTACACAGCACGAGTGCTTGACAACACAATTCAACTGGGGACTGGTTAAAACGCCTTTATTTTCTCCTATAAGTTTTTTTCTTTAAAAAAAGAAGAAAAGAAAAGACAATCTCTTCCTTCTAGCATCCCATGTCCAGTGGGTATGGAAAAGGTGCAGCCAGGGCCAGTGCCCTAGGAAAAGGTATGGGAGTAGAAGGCAGTGGCACTGACACTGTAGTCCATGGGGAGGAGGTGGCCAACATGCCTGGCCCCAAGGATGGCCCCACCCAGGGCGGAGGAGTGCCTCAGCTTCATCAGCGTGAAGCCAGAGAAGGAGTTCTGAGCCTGGAGCTCTCTGCCCTGGGTCAGTGCCGTAAGGAAACCTAGAAGGAAGAACACAAGGTCAGAAATGAGACAAGACCAACAGTCTATATGGGCCAGAGAAGGAGTTCTGAGCCTGGAGCTCTCTGCCCTGGGTCAGTGCCGTAAGGAAACCTAGAAGGAAGAACACAAGGTCAGAAATGAGACAAGACCAACAGTCTATATGGGGAACTGGGAAAAGAGGAGACAAAGATATCCGGGCATTTCTGTGAAGGTACTGGAGGGGCCCACATGCCAAGCTTTCAGCACACAGGGCGTATGGACCAAGAAACAGCTGTGGGTCGGAGCCAACAGCCTCATGACCTGATTCAGTTCCCGAGCATGCCATGCCAGCAACTTCACTGGGGGCCCTTAAGCTACTGTAACATGTCAAATGCAAACACGCAACTGCCTGAGCGAAGGCTGCCAGGCTAAGAAGTCATGTTTCTTTTCTTTTGGTCAGGATTATGTTGGTAAGGGATATCACCACAGATCACCACAGATCACCACAGGCTGGGAAGAGCTCTGATTCTGTTAGACTTGAATTTAAGTTTTAAAAGGCAGTTATTTAATAAATCATTTGTCATTTTTTTAAGAGAAAGAATAAAAGTAAAACAGTTTCAAAACAGGTTAGTAGGAGTTACAATAATTAATACATTGCATATTGTTGTCTTTGTAGTAGTTATTCAGAGTACAAGATATAGGCATGATATCCTGTCCAAACAATATTAGCACACATCTTTCTTTACAATTTGCTAAGAGAAACTATCTATATAAATATATTTTTTCTTTTTCCCTTTCTCTTTTCCCCTTCCCCCATCACAGTTTGTCTTTTCTGTTGAATAGTTTCTTCCCAATTCACCATATCTATTGTATATTTTGGATCTTACTTATTCATTCAATTTTTCACACTAGTGAGACAATACAAAGTTTACACATGTGGGTTATTTCACTAATGAAACATCTTTCTAGGCATTTAAGAACCTGGGGGTATTAAGTGGTAGAGACATGCTTAGCATATACAAGGCACAGGGTTCAATCACACCAAAATAAATACAAATCAAGAAGTTGGATGGGGCATAGTAAGAAGGCTCAATGGCACAGTGAAGGCTGAAGGTTATCAGGTCTTTAACTAGATTTTTAATCTCCCAAACGAGTGTATGGCGAAGGCTTAAATAAATGAGACAAGTGGTATAATGTTAGGGCTTTACGAGGATCAAAACCTTTGAGCTGAGTTTGAGACGCTGAGGGCTAAGACAAACTTTTTTGGACCACCCATTTTTATTAGGTCCAAACAAAGATCAGGGAAACTGAGGAAAGTGTGGGCAATGAACAGGACCTTGGGAGTCACTTTAAAGGCTTGTACAAGTAGTAAAATATGCCAGTTTATCTCCATGATGGCATTTATGGTAGGAGTGAGATGCCTTTAGCTGTAGTCTCTATCTGTTTAATTGATGTTTGAGCCAGGTGTCTTGAGCTGTGGCCTTATCTTGCCCTTCAAGGTATCTTTGGCCTCAAAGGCCACTACAGGCCTCAACCAGGACCAGTGATTCATAGAGATTCACTTACTATGAATCAACTCCCATCACCAGGCAAGGGGCATAGGCCTAGGACAGACTCACAGATAAATATAGAAAGCCAATTAGTTAATTTTAAATGCTATTCAGAGCTGCTTTGTAGTGGTTTCCAACAGAAGGTCACTGTCAGGGGCCAGTGTCCTGTCCTCAGGGCTAGATTCCAATTCACCCAAGGGCAGCCAGCTTCTCTAGGCCTCCTCCTTCCCAGCCCCATCCTGTACCCTTGCCCTCCCGCCTCTTTCCGACACTAGACCCACCTTCCTTCAGCAGATCCCAGCTCTTCCACACAGAGCCCACACACAGGATGGGGAGGCCCCTCTCTCTTCGGAACAAGACCTGGGAAGAGGGCCGAAAATGTAGGCCGTGGGCCAACCAGGCCTCTGGCACTACAGGGCTGGTTTCCTCACATCACCCACCCATCCCAGACACTTTCCCTCACCAAGAGACTGAAGGTGGACTCAAGGGAGAAAAAAAAAAGAGGTAAGCAGCAACAAGAGAAAGGACAGAGAGAAGAAAGAAGAGTGGACCTAAAGGTGAAGAACTGAGGCTGGCCCAGTGGCTGCTCACCTTCACGTCCCACCTCTACTCACCGGGTCAATCGCAGGCAGCACTGCCACCACATGCCGGCCCAGCATCTCACCAGCCTTCCTGAAGATGTATCGGGACAGGAGGTCTCCCTGCTGAGCACCTGGGGTGGCGAAGAGGCAGGGGGCTGGTGAACGCCTGAGGAGCCACCTGTCCTATGCTCTTTTTTCTCCCTGCTGCACGGCAGCAACCACAGAACCACCTGGAATTTGTGAGGTCGAGGCGAGGATGGATCTCATCATCATATCTCCACCATCCCCGGAGAAAGCCAATCAGAAGGGGTTCATCAGGTACGGGGAGCTGCAGTGCCCCTAGACCACCCTGCCACCAGTTACTATGTTAGCACGGAGCTACTGTGAGGCTGCTCCTTTTAGTCTCTCAGTTCTGGGGACCCAGGACCCTGGCTGTGAAGTTAGTCAATAAATTCTGTCAGCACCCCACACTCCTGCAGCAGTTTGCTGTTGGGCAGTGCCTTCCAGCAGGATCTAGGAGCCCCAGGATGCGCTATGGCAAGGGAATCCAGATGAAGGGAGTGCAGGCCTTACAGTGGAAAAGCAGTGGGTAGACTTGTAAGCCCTGTGCTTAGCTTCTGACACCAAACAAAATACCTAGGCTCTCCTTAATTCCCTGGTTCTCTGGGTATAACTGCATTTAAGAAAATGTATAGATTTAATACAACTGCTTCCTAAATTTCTCAAAAACAGGCAAACAGCTTATGAAAGCCATGACAATTGTGGCAGACAGAAACCCAGGTAACACAAAACAAGTGCCAGTACAACCCCCTTACCCTTCTGCTTTAACCTCGAGGCCCATTGCCAGAGGCGAGGAGGCAGAACACTGTGGCCACCAAATGAGACAGAAACTGGCATCCGTCCCCCATCGAAACCCCACTCTGCCCCCTCATTAGGGATGTCTTTGGAGAACAAAGCCAGAAGAAACCCTGCCTGCTCCCCTCCCCCCGGTCGAGTACCTTCCGCAATTTTCCGGCAGAACCCAGCAAATCTGCTTTTATCAAAGTCCCTGTACAGGTGGGTGAGGATTCCTAGCCGATCTGGCACCTGAGAGGCAGAGAAGGAACATAAGACAGTAATTTGGAACAAAGAAAATCCCTACTGTGCCCATCAGGTTGGCTTTCCTGGTGACATTACTATGTGAAAAGCTTGAATAGCTGTGGTTTTTTTTTAATTCTAGAAATTATAAATATTTGAGATTTTTCTCATTTGGGAAAAGTTTTGTTTTCCCCAATATGAACTTTGTTGCTAGTTACAGATTAGCTTAAAGGCAGCAGAGTGTGGTGAAGAGATTTGTGTTTACCACAGAGTGTTCTATAGTTTTTCTTTTTCTTTTTTTGGTACCGAGACTCAAACTCAAGACCTTGCGCTTGCCAGGTAGGCGCTCTGCCACTGAGCTATATCCCCAGCCATACCTTCTTGAGATACAGTTGGTAAGAGTTCTTTGGTTGAAGGGATCTAAGAAATAATGCACATTGCAACTCTCCTTTAGAGAATCACCATACACATCAGTCAATCAAAGACTCTGAGGAGAAACAAATTCATTTTCCCCAAACTTATTTGACCATATAATGTCCTTCTTAGACCAACAAACCCACCCACCCTGAACACATTTAAATTCTGGAGGAAGCACTGATCTCCAGAATACATCTTAGTAAAGTGAGGGGCACTAAAATTTGAGCAACTACAGTGATGTACTGAGTTCTTTATACAACTGTCTCATTTAACCTTGGTAGTGAACTATATATGTATTTTTTTTTCAGCACTATCTATCTATCTACAGGACCTTGCTGGATGGTCCAAGTTGGCCTTGAACTTGTGATCCTCTTGCCTCAGCTGAGGCAAGATCACCTGAAATGACAGGCATGCATCACTGTGCCCAGCTGGTAACAGGTAGGCTGAGTGTGGTGGCACATGCTTGTAATCCCAGCACTTGGAAGCTGAGGCAGGAGGATCGCCTTGAGTTCAAGCCTGGGCTACATAAGCAAGTTCAAGGCCAGCCTGCACTACACAGTGAACCTTGTCTTAAAAAAAAAAAAAATGACTGTAGGATGTAAGATAGAACAGCAGACATGCTAGTTGGCTCTGTCAGGATAGTTTAGCTGAACTTCCTACAGCAACTGCTTCAGAAGTGTTTTCTCCTAGAGTCTTGGGCACCTCAATTCCTCACCCTCACACAGACCAGGGTTCCTCTTAATCTCTAATCTCTCAGCCTTGAGGAGGCAGGCCCTCACTTTCACAATCTCAAAACTCTTTCTTTGGCCCTGGCCCCAGCTTAAAGTGGCTAAACAAAAAGACTTGCTTTCATGCAGATAGCTATCAAATAAACTTATCCTCCCCTTTTTCTCCCACCTCTCCCACCTTTCACCTGTGGCTCTGCTAAAAGCTATTTCTCCTAATCCACCTCCACTGAGCAGAGAAAGAGTCAATCCCCAGTGTCCTAGGTAGAAGCCTGCACCTCCTCAAGGTCCCTCCCTGCCTCCCTCTTACTGGGCTCTCCCAACTCCCCACTCAGGCCAGGAAGCGGTTCAGCACTGATTCAACTCCACCTGTTGTCTCTGCCTCTGGACCTCACCCACACTTATCATTCTAGCCAAGAACCCCCATGCTTGTATCTCCTATCAGGGTTTAGCTGACCAAAAATGAAGTTCAGCTAGCCACCCATTCCCAAATCAATCCTTCCTATGACACCCTACTGGGATGTGCTGTTCACATCATTCTAAATCCTGTCCTTACCTACAGTTTTTCTCCTCTGTAACTCTTACCTACCTTTGGCCCACCCAGTCTCTCTCCTGTAGCTACTGAGGCTTAGGGTCCCCACTGCCCTAGGTAGGGCAGTGTGTGTTCACTGAGCAGGGAGGGGAGTACCTGGAAATAGTTGAACATGGCCTGCTTGATGTAGCCAATATCATGAGGAGCTGTCTCTAGATTGTCCATGGAGTCAAACACTATTTTCACTGCTTGATGTGAGATCCAGTAGGCTGCAGAAAGCAGAGAGGGCTCAGAAAATATCTCTGAGCTCACCAGAAAGAAAACTCAAACCTAGATAGGGTTAGTGAACTATATGGGTTCCTGATTCCCAGCAGGGAGTAGGGAGGGTGAAAGACCTATAATCAAACTGTGCTGGACCCAGAGAAGGAAGGGTTAGGAGGGAAAAGACAGATTAAGTGAGCCTGTGTCACATCAGCTCCTACCCCAAAACAAGGCTGGTCAGTTGTCACAGGCTGTCATGAGCTGGACCCCAAGAGACCTTATGAAAATATACATGTCATCCATAAAAATATGAAGTGGGAGGAGTTTTTACACCCTTTTTCTACCACCAGACAGGTATCTATGGCCTTACCCTTCAGTTTCAATTCTTCCCTAAGTCTCCAAAAATCAACACAGGTAGAGGCCACAGCCACTGTGCCAAGTTATGAATCTAATCCTGGGTGAAATTCACTGCTGAAGAGCAAGGGCAGTAGTTAGTCTAGTATTTGCTTCTCTATGATCTGCCAGCCATTATTTTGCACTATTCAGGTGGAAGAGCAGCCCTCTGAGAGCTCCAAGGGGGCAGCAGGCCAAAAGCAGGGAGCATAAAGCTGGGAATGTGCAGGAAGGGAAAGGTCCAGGCCCCTGAGCCAGGCCTGTGTAAGCTCACCTGAGCCCTCGTCTCCCATCATGTGGCCCCAGCCACCGCAGCCACTCTCAGAGCCATCAGGGTTGACGAATCTGCAGTTAGAACCAGTCCCAGAGATGAGCACGATCCCACCTGTGAAAAGGGTAGGGAGGCTCAGTGTGGGCAAGGCCTGCAACAGCTTCTGATTTCAGCAAGACAGGACAGAAACCCAGCCCCCAACCCCAGGCAAAGGGATCACCACCCAGTCTTGCAGAACAGAAAACAGAGCAGAGCTAATTTCCTGCATCTGGGGCATCTCTAATCACATGAGTCTGCACCTCCTTGAGAGGACATGGCTCCTTGCCCACTTAGTCTTCAGGTGACTCTACCAGATTTACTGGTTGCTAGACCCTGTTCTTACAGTGATAGAATCCAGAAGTACCTTATCAATGCAAGTTTGCAGTCGAAGAAACCAAAATTGAGTCCTATCACTTCTCCAAGATGGTAGAGCTGGCTAACTAGGAGCTGGGATTCAAACATCCAATCCCTTGATGCCAAAAACCTTTCTGCTATCACAGAGCTTCCCTATTTCCTCCTTGGTACTCACGGTTTCCCTCAGCCTGCTGCTCACCACACTGCCCCAGGGCTCCTTCCTCTGCAGTGGAGTCTTTTCATTTGACTCCACTCTTCACTTCCCTCCCTCTTTCTGCCCACCTGGTCCTTGCTCTGGCACAGACTTACACTCCTGAAAAGAAAGTCAGGAGCAAGTGGCTAAAGACTGCCTTCCAGGTATTTGTAAGACAAGTTTTGCCGGTTATTGTCTAAGAGGCTTTTTCGAGAAAACCAGTTCTCAACCTCACCCTCCCTCCACTTCCTCACCATCCGGCGTAGCTGTGGCGATGGAGCCGGTGGCATCGGTGGTGATTAAGTAGTTTTCACTCAGGTAGGGAAATCGGTCCCTCAGCAACTCCACCAGGATCCTCGCTGCATCCTGCTGCTCCCCACCGCTCAGGGAAAGGCCCTAAGCCATGTGGGAGGTGAGAGAGTGAGCAGAGCCACAGTCTGGGACTAGGGATGGACAGCAGAAATGGAATTCAACAATGTCATGTTTGGAGTTTGGAGGACAAATCTTTGGGGAGCACTCTCAGAAAAATCAGGCAGAACGGCAGATAAAGGGAGACACTAGAGAGATATGCTTGGTTTAAAATGCGTGGAATTTGGCTATACCTTAAGAAGATCTTACTTGTATGTGGAAGGAGTAGTGGGAGCTACATCCTTGGGAGAAAGATCTGAGCTGGGACTAAGAACAGCTAACAGAAGGCTGGAGATTTAGCTCAGGAGCATAAGTGCCTGCCTTACAAGTATGTGGTTATGAGTTCAATCCCCTGTACCAATTAAAAAAAAAAGAACAGTTAACAGTTATGGTGTGCTTATGGGTCAGGCCCATTTTTTGGATGCATCAGGTCATTTTACTTTGCCAGCAACTCTGAGGTAGTTTCTACCATCCACATTTCAAAATGAGGATACCGAGGCTTAGAGAAGATAAATAGCCTGCTGAAGGGTCAATGCAGCGGCAGAGCCCACACTCTTCCAATATACTTGTAGTTTACTGGCATCTAAAGCCACAAGAATGGGTAAGACCACGCAAATTTCAACATGAGGGATGAGGCCATGGAAGCCTTCTCCTTTACAGTCATCAAGTCCAAGCTTGCCACCTGTCTGTGTTGCTGGTAGCTTGATTCCCTGATTCCACCTCAGACTCACCAAGCTTCGTAGAGGTATCAGAAGATCCACCCCTGCTTTCTGTTTGGCCCTGTTCACCATCTCGTTGATCCTCTCCACACACTTGTCTGTGCCAATCAGCTGGCCCCAATCAACCAAAAGAGGAGTTACAAAGGCTTGAAGGATCTGTGTTGCTCCCACCTGCTGCTCTATGAGCCCCAGCCACCAGCTTAATGGGAGTTACACAGAAGAAAATCAGAAACCAGCCCTCTGATCCCCTTGGTATGGCTTTTACCCAGTGGTTTGTGCTCAGTCCATCTGCTTCTGCCAGTATCTGCCCATCTTCCGAGAATAAAAGTACCTTGGACTGTGTGCCTCCCCTACGGAACACAAGAGGGCACTCAGTCCTCCTCAGAAAAACCTGTAGATAAGAGTTAAGTCCTTGCTGCAGGAAGAGCCCAGAGTGATGAAAGAGACAGCTCCAGTAAAGGCATTCACCACTCCCAGAACTACCACTGTGATTTAACGTCTGCTGTGTTTTAAAACTGAAACAGTTTTTGCTCATCTTCCCTGGTGAATATCCTACTTATCCCACAAAACCATAATTTATATATCACTGGGACCTTGAAAGCTTCTCTGGTATGTGGCCTACCTCACACATTAAAGTTCTATTAGGTAAGGTTTCTCAATGTTCCCTTGGCTAGTAAAGACTTCTGTCTAACAAGAGTGTATTCAGCTTGTTTTGTGTTTATCTTTTACTAGATTATAAACTCCAGTGTGCCAAGCTTAGGATCATATATCTAGCATCATAACTAGCACAGACCTTGGCATAGACAACACTTGGTAAAGACAGATAAAGAATCAGGGATTTAGCTCAGTGGCTCAAGCTCTTACCTGGTAAGCTCGAGGTCGTAAATTCAATCCCCAGTACCCAAAAAAAAAAAAAAAAAATACAGCTAAAGAGAATAGTATATCTGTCTGCCTCTCTAACAACAATTAAATATGCCTTTCAAGTTCCAGCTCCAGTTCCAAGGTCTTCAAGACACCCTTGCAAGGAATAAACGGGTGGCATGGAGAATTTATACTTACTTAAGTAACTAGACCCTCCAATGCTGCTTACTGGGGGTAACAGTAGCTTACAAGGATATCTGTGGTGGTGTAATGTGTGTTTCCCTATTGGTCAGTACTTTTTGGAATGTCTCAGAACACTGAAGACCTGTTGATCAAAGATGACATGAAGTTTCAAAATGTAAGTTAAGGTATGGGGTGGCGGATTCAGCATCTAAAAAAATCTCTTAACAAACATCCTGTTTGTTAAAACAGGATGTTAAAAATGGGTTCCATCTCACAGATTATTACAACAGGGATGAATGCAAACTCCTATATTGTACTTAAGTTTTTTAAGAATTGCTACAGATACTGGATGGAAGTCAACTTTAACAACTCAAGAGAAAAGAATTCGGGGTCTGTAAGTCAGCATTGGTATGTGGCTGCCAAAGAAATGAATCCAATCTCAGATTCAAAGGTTGAGACAACAGTCACTTTTATTGTGCTTTGATTTGACTCAGATTTACAGAATGTTTTCACGGGCAGGGGACTTGAGCAATCAATCTATCATTTTGTTCATCCCTGTCCTCATTTGAAACACGGGGTAACTGAAGACCAAAGTGAACATATGTCTTACCCAAAGTGACACCCAGAAACAGAACCACTACCAACAGTCCACTAGACAAGCTCTGAGCAGGAAAAATGCAAGAATCTTGGCGGGCTCAATCCAGCCGGAAGAGCATATTGTGTTAACAGGAAAGGTTATCTCCGGCCATCAGGAGCTGACAGGTTCCACTAGCTTCAGCTTCCACATATCTCTCTACCAGAGATCTGCTTCCCAGTTCCCCCCATTCCCATTCCCCCCCGCCCCCCCCCCCGCTCGCTTCCAGCCCGGAAACTCCACGCCTGTTTCGCAAAACTCCTAGGCTAGGAATGAGGAAAAGGAAACAAAGGCAACAAAAAAAAGGAGTTTGTGGGAGAAAGGGGCGTGGCCCCGCAGTGGCATACACAGGACCCTCTGGTGCGTGACCTTGTCATTCTCGGAGTTCTCGCAGGACACCTGGCTACTCCATTAGGGGTGCACACACCACTCCTCCGAGGGTCCCGCAACCCAGAAGTCCAAAGTAGCTGGACTCTGAGGTGCGAGGCCATCTGTCTACCCGCATGATCACCTTTCGTCCCGTCCTTTGCCTAAGACGACCAAGGCTGCCACTCTCGGGCTCCCTCCGTAGGGCCCCACTCACCCTTCCACACCTCCGTAGAGCACGGCCATGCTGCTACCACAGCCCCAGGATTTACTTTCCCACCCACTGCCTGCACCGGCTCTTCTCCCACCCAGCTCTGCACCGCCCCGTGTGACGTCACCGCTCGCGAGGCGGGGCTGACTTCCAGCGCGCGTGCGCGGGGCGTGGCCTTCTGTACCGCCCCTCGTACCGGGCTGTCAGAGGCTGACCCAGTGTGATCCTTAGCGGTTCCTTCAGGGCTGAACCCAGGCTCGCGGGACGTATCCCGGACCACAAAGGGAGCAGCTACAAGAGAATATGCGATACGCAAATACCCTATCGGTCCCTGGGCACCCGGAAGTTGCTAGCAGCCCTGCTTGGCCCGGAGGGTCCCGTCGATGTGACGTAGTGGGTGACGCACGCGGCCCCGGCTTCCGCAGAGGTGTGGTGAACGAGCCGCGAGTGAAGCCCGCATCTCACTGAAGTTCGGGCAAAGTTTAGCTGCTGTCTGCGTGGTTGTGCATGCAAACACCTGTGCAGGTTTTTACGCAGAGCTCGTCTGAGTGTACGGAACCAGGAGCAGAAGAGAAATACCTTCCGTGCTGCCCTGGCATCCCGAGAAGGGAGCGTTCAGCTATTTGCATGAATGGAGAATGCCTGGCCAAGAAGCAGATACGGTTTCACTGGCTTTTTAACTCTCCTCCAACCACCACCCCGCTCCTCTTCCTTACATGGCATTGGGAAAAGAAGTGGGGGCTGGAAGGAAGAAAATGCTGACCAGATCTGAGAGTCAACCAGCTGGGTCTGGTTATGTTTTGACATGAACATTTTGGCATGCATATTATATAGGGTATTTTTTTAAGCTGGAAGAGAAGAGTCTTTAGTTCACTTTCTACCTAATTGGGACACTGAAGCAGGAGCAAAGAATAAATCAGAACCTCATAGAGAATATCAATGAAGTAGGATTTTTTTTATGTCTACCTGTGACATTTTTATTGTAGCATATCAGAAACTGAGGGTACTTAATCCAGCACACTGGTATTCTTAGAGTAACAGCTAATGGACTGTGGTGGGAGACAAACAGCAGGAATTTGTGTGGAGATGTGAAATTGTAGGTGAATTTTGAAAGAACAGTTCTTTTTCTGCAGTGGTACAGTGAACTTTGGAACCTATATATATGGTAGTATTTGTCACAGACTGATCAGGCCCAGAATCTCCCAAACGAGTTGATGGTGAGGGCTTAAATAAATGAGACAAGTGGTATGATTTTAGGGCTCCAGGAGGATCAGAACCGTGTAACACATCTTCAGATTCTAGGGTCTTACACGAAGAACTTCTCTGGGCGGCCCATATTTATTTGGTTTTCAAACAAAGAGGGTATACCAAGGAACAAGGAACTGAGCAGGACCTTGGCCATCTGTTCAAAGACCTCTCCTACTGGTAAATCAGGCTAATTTAGAACTTATCTCCAGGTTGACATTTGTGGCAGGACTAAGACAGCAGGAGCCACTTCGTAGTGGTCTCCATCAAGTATTGAAGTTTGCCTTTGAATTTAAGAGAAAAACCAAAAAGGGAAAGTGCCCAGGTTTGAAGAAGAGGATTGACTCATTTACTATCTTGATGCCATTGGGTGAATTACTCAATTGCTGCTGCTTCTCATCTACAGAGTGGAGACCATACTTACACAGCTAACATGAAATTTAAATATCAGAAGACTTGGGATCCCTAAAGTACTGCACAGATTTGTTGATGTTTAATAAATATGTAACCCAGTAGTCATAGGAATTGTTTTGCTCCTATGTATGTCCCAGAGACGTGAGTTCTTATGAATACTCATAATAGCACTATTTGTAATCTCTAAATGGACACCCTTCAAAATGTTTATCAGCATTGAATGAAAGAATAAATTGTATGACTAGTCAAAATAGTACATAGCAGTGAAAAATAATCTACATTTATTTGTTTTGTAGCACTGAGGATTGAGCCCAGGGCCTTCAAACTGACTACACTCTCAGTCCTTTTTTATTTTGAGGAGGATCTTTCTAAATCACTAATTTACCCAGGCTGGGATCAAACTGAAGCTCCTCTTGCCTCAACCTTACAGTGTGCTGAGATTACAGGTGTGGACAACCACTCAGGTATAATCTATAGTAATACTCAAAAACATTGGCAAATTTCATAGACAAAAGCCAATATAAACAAAATATTTCCACTTATTTGATGTTCAAAAACAGGCAAAAGTAATCTGTGGCAATAGAAGTCAGGTTGAGATGGGTAGGGTTATTGATAGGAAAGAGGTAATGCAGGGCGTAGTGGCAGACACCTGTAATCCCAGCATTTGAGAGGCTGAGGCAGGAGGATCACCATGAGTTCCAGGCCAGCCTGGATTACAGAGTGAGACCTTGTCTAAAAAAACAAACAAACAAACAAACAAACAACCCAGATGTATGAATAGAGACTTCAGGGATTCTGGTAATATCTGTACAAAGATATGTGTCACAGTTATACTTGACTATTGATCACATTCCTATAGTTATATTACTTCAATACTGATATTTTTAGAAATGAAAATTCATGAATAGTAGCTGTTTTAGAAGGGCTATTGAATGGCAAAACACTACTTTTTGCTTCTGGAATAATCGAAGGTTTCTTCAGGCATTGGAATAATGAATGGTTTGGTTATTGTTGAAAGACTACATAGTAGTATTATCTGGTTCAGAATGATACATTTTGGAGCCAGGGGGTAGCTCAGTGGCACAAGTGCCAGCCTGGCAAGCATGAGGTCGTGAGTTTGCTCCCCAGTACCAAAAACAAAAACAGAATGATCCATTTCTTTGAACAAAATTGTTGAAGGAAGGAAAAGTGCTAAATATGTGATTTCTAAAAATGGTGGCAGAAAGACAACTATTGGTCTATAAAGACAAAGTCACATATTGAAAATTATGCTCTAAAAATGAGCACCATAAATTCATTCACCAACAGGTCTCTGTGTATCCCTCATTTACTTCCAAACTCTAGATCATCTCTGGAAAATCAACCAGTTGGTTGATTAGTATGTCATTTCCCAAATCAAATATTGTAGACTTGCAAGAAAACTAGAAATACCTTCCTTTATGGGATAGAAACTGCATGAAATGCATTTTTTTTACTCTTGTAAAAATTAGCTGCACAGATCTTAGCTAATTTTTATTTATACCACTAATTAATACAGTAAGTCCTTGACTTATGAACATTTAAGTTGCAAACCTTCACAGGTGTACTGTACTCTGTAGGACTCACTGTTGACTTATTAATGAATCCACCTTCCAAACAATCCTGGAACAGAACTCATTCTTAAATTGGGGGCCTACTGTACATGCGTTCCTACATAGTATCTGTATGTGACTACTGAGCATTTGCACTGTTGGTAGTTAAAAATGAGATGTACTAGCAGTTTAAAATATACAAAAGATTTCATAGACAGTATAAAAGAATGTAAAATATTGACAATTTCATATAAATTACATATTCAAATAGTATTTTGGATATAGTGGATTAAATTCATATATTATTCAAATTACTTTTGCCAGCCGGGCATGGTGGCACACACCTGTAATCCCAGCACTGGGGAGGCTGAGGCAGGAGGATTGCCATAGATTCGAGGCCAGCCTGTGCTACATAGTGAGTTCAAGGGCAGCCTGAACTACATAGTGAGACCCTGTCTCAAAACAAAAAAATTAGTTTTTCCAGTCTCTTGTTATCTTTTTTTGTTAGTACTTGTTTGCATTTCATGCAGTTTACCATCATCTTGGGGAGTGCTTACATGTACATACCACAGCTCCTTTTTTAAAAATTTCCTTCCCCCTCCCTCCCTGCCTCTTTCTCTCTAATTCCGATTTCCACCCCAGTTTTCATTCTTGCTGATATTATTGATCTTAGTCCATGTTATGGCATACAGTGTTTACATGGATTGAGGTTATTAGGTTCTTGATGTGACATGTCTTCATTCAACTTATTTTCTCTTCTCCTCCTCACCCTTCTTTTAGTTTTGGTTTGGTTTTGTTTTGGTTTGGTTTGATTTTTTTGAGACAGGGTCCCATTATGTAGTTCAGGCTGGCCTCAAACTCACAGTGATCCTCCTGCCTCAGCCTCCTGAATGCTGAGGTTACAGGCAAGCACCACTGTCCCTGGTGGACCCTTCTTTTTATCTTTTAAAATACAGATACTAGAAAGTTTAAAATTTAGATTTGTGGCTCATATTATGTTTTTATTGTACAGTGCTAAACTATGTCTTATCTCCTGTCCATTTGACCCAAAATATTTCAGTCACTTAGCACCTGTATATGACATAAATATTGGTCATATGATTGATCTAAAGAAGAAAGCCTTAAATCAAAATTTTATTATAACATTGTATATGTGCTGCGAGCACTTATAACATTGTAAGTTTGTGTTGCATGTTGTAATTTTAAAAAGATATTTCCATAATTTTTTTATTGTCCTAGAAGCTTTATGGAATGATAGACTTTATTTTCAATACTAGGGTTAACACAGGGCCTTGTGCATGCTAGGCAAGCACTGTTTGACTGAGCTACATCCCCAGACCATTGACAGATATTTCTAACAACATATTATAGGTGAGGAACCTGCAACTGTAAAATCAAGACAATTAGCCTAGGCTCACACAACTAATAGTGGCTGCTTATCACGAGTATGAGTGGTTCCTGTAACAGGAAGGAAATAAAGATGTTGCAATGCAGAAAGTTCATTAACCTCTAAATAGCTTTGTAGAAGTTGGTGCCCCTTTATGCTGAGCTTACAACATCCCAGCAGCTGCTCTTGTGATACTCAGGAGGCTGGTAGTGTTCTCTCAGAATTTCCAAGCTGTGCAGTTTCATCTCTTTGTCTTGGATTTGTCTCTAGACCCCAGGGAGGCCATAGTTGCAGGGGAGGCAAGATAAAGGTGCTAAGAGGACAGTGGAAAATGTCTTCTAGGCCAAGTCCACCTGTGATTTGGGAGCACAAGACTTTTGGTTCCAGGGACCTCAATAGATTGTATCAACTTAGTTCATGAAATGGCCACAGCTGTTTCTACTCACCATTGTCTTTCCAGAGCCAGCTCTGTAGGAGTCACATGACAAGAATTCTGCAAATCATGTTCAGCGTTCTGAGAAGCCGTAAAGGCGCGACACGTGCTACCCTGTGCACTAAAGGTGGAAGCGAGCAAATTCCACAGCAGAGATGATTGCAAAACAGACTGGAGAAACACTTGGAGAAAAATAAGTGAAACTGTGAACTGAGAAGTGGAGTTGGGTGTGTGGTCAGGAGGACACATGGTTGGATCTTAGTCCCAGAAGTTGTCAGTACACATGTGACCTCAGCACTGTGCCTTAGGATTCCTGAGAGTGGGGTAGATGGGAGGGGAGAGCTTGGAGCATGGAGACACTTAGAAGGCCAGCCAGTTACTGGGCAAGACATGGACAAGGAGGTGAGAAAGGAATAGGACAAAACAGGGCCCAGGGGAGGGACCCAAGTAGGGCAAGCTGACATCTCCCTCTGTTGATGTGGGGTGAGAGAGGGGAGCACCATGGAAATTTACACTCCCACCATGAGAGGGAGGGGCGGTGGGGTTCTAGGGCTGGGAGCTGCAAGCCAAAGGGAGGGGACACGGAGCCCAGAGTGCAGAAGCACGTGGAGCTAACTGGCATAAACACTTTGCTTTTCAAGTCAGCCATGGGAAGGAAGCAAGGGGGAAGAGAGGCCTTACATGCTTTGACCCGCTGTTGCCCTGAAGAGCATGTGGCTTTGGCCAGGGCAACCACCTGAGCCATCAGATTGGCTTGTTCCCTCTTCTTCCCTACGTGTGTAGGTGTCTGCGTGTGAGTTTATATGCATGTGTTGACCTATGTTGATCTATATGGAGGTAGGTGTGCACATATTTATTTATATATTCCAACTTGTCTTTGTATGTCTTCCAAGTGACTGAATGTGTGTATTTGCAGCATCTTTTTTTTTGCGGGGGGGTACCAAGAATCAAATGTAGGATCTTGCCAGGCAGGCACTGTGCCACTGAGTCATATCCATGGCCCTGAAGCATCTTTATATATTTTTCTGTATTAACAGGTCTACAGAATTAGTATTAGCATTTCAATCCTTGAAGTTATCCAAGCCACCCCACACATCTGGGCACCTCTGGGAAGGTACATAAATGTGCAAATGTGACTTATGCTGGAGTGCCACTGTTGACTGGAGCTATTGTAGCTTGAAATCACCATTGTGGGAGGAGCTGTAGCACAGAAATCAGTAACTGCTACAAACCAGGATTTTTTTTATGAGTACTTTCAGGAAATCTGGTCATTCATTATTCACCAGCACATCCGTGGGTACAGGGCTTTATACAAGTGAGGATGTCGATGGTTGTGTCTGTGTGTAAATACAGTGATGAAAGTGTGTACCTGTGCACTGGGCCCAGTTTTTATGAGTGTATCAAAATGTAACAGTTTTCTTACAACTAAACAATTTCCGCCTCAGCCCTCCACTGTTGTGAATCTAATCACTTACAGGTGAACTTGGCCA
This sequence comes from Hydrochoerus hydrochaeris, assembly GCA_004027455.1. Taxonomy (NCBI): domain Eukaryota; kingdom Metazoa; phylum Chordata; class Mammalia; order Rodentia; family Hydrochaeridae; genus Hydrochoerus; species Hydrochoerus hydrochaeris. The sequence goes on from PVLA01000029.1 coordinate 782,118, forward strand.
TTTAATTTGCAACTTAGATCTAATGCTTGCCTTCCAGTTGGCTCTCTAGGTGGCACGGGAAGCTCTGAGTTAAACAGTGCTGCAGCAGCAGTGGGGAAAGCTCCTGCTGATGGTGCCCCTTTCCCATTAGGGCCTTTGCTTATTGACGTCCATCTCCTGGCTGAGATTCCACAGGCCAGGTTTTCAGCCTACACTGCCATTTTGGGAAACTGTCTTCTTGTCAAGTGTCAGGGGTGTTTATATCCCCTCCTCCTGGGCTCCTTGGCTCCCCCTCCAGTCTACCTCCTCTGGCTGGAATGTGTGCATGCATGCGCGCGCGCGCGTGTGTGTGTGTGTGTGTGTGTGTGTGTGTGTGTGTGTGTGTGTGTAGAGGGAGAGGGAGAGGGAGAGGGAAAGGGAGAGGGAGAGATCTGGTTATTAAATACGCCATACTTGTTTATCTCTGGCTTTTTAAAGTTTAAATGAAGTCGGCATACCATATCACCCTTTGGGTGTATAATTTAGATTTTTTACAAGATTTTGCAAACATCACCACTGATTCCACAATATTTTTATCATCTCAAAAGAAACCCATTTAAACAGCTTCTCCCACTCCTAACCTGCCAACTACTGCTCTGCTTCATGACTCCATGGTTTCATCAGTTCTGTATGTGTCATATCAGCAAACCATTTAGACATGGTCCTTTACAACTGGCTTTCTTAATATAATCATTCAAGACTCAACCCTGTTGTGGCATGTACCAGTAGTTTCTTTCTTTTCGTTGCCAAAACATATGTTGTCACACAGCTATATCACAGTGTACTTATCTAGGCATCTGCTAATGGACAGAGGAATTATTTCTGCTTTAATGGGGAAACCACTGGTCATGTGGTGATTCTTATAATTACACTTTTGAGGAACTGCCAGACTGTTTTCCAAAGTGACCATATCCGTTTCCTTCAAAGATTAGGGTCTTTGTAGATGTCTGCTCTCCTGGAGTTTAAACTCGGTTGTCTCTGACCTTTTCCATTCCATCAAACTGCCACAACCCCCTGTGAATTATGGGCATTTAGAAAGTGATGGTTAGGACACTGGTATTCGAATAATCATAGAATTCCTAATTCTGTCATTGGATCCTTCACCAACTATCACCTCTCCCAACCCTGTGGTACAACAGGAACCTCAAGTGTGAATGTATAGAGAGAGGTCTTCAGGTGGAACCAGTATAATTTCTATGCGACGTAAAGCCGGTGAGATAAGCTTCAGAGAATTCCATTCCCCAGTCTGTCCCATTCCTTTATCAGGATTTATCTCTCTCACTCCTAACTGATGCCCTGGATATGGAAAGCTGAGCTATGAACACTGCATATCTTGGAATTGGGGTAAAGGTCTTGGCATGGTGGGGCAGATCCTCTGGCCTCTTCTGGATGAGCTCCCAGGGGTGGAGGAGTGGGCAGAGGGAAGAGAGGCATTCCTGTCTCCCTGTCTCTCCCAGGTTCCTGCCTTGCCCAAGATCTTCCTTTTGTACAATTATATTTATTTTTTTCTTTTTGGTACTGGGGATCGAACTCATGACCTTGTACTTGCCAGGCAGGTGCTTATGCTGCTGAATAAAATAAAATTATTTTTAAAAATAATTTTATTGAGATAATCATAGATTTATAAGCAGTGGTGCCAAATTCTGCAGAGACATCTGCCAGATACATAAATGCAATCTATGAATCTTTCGGCTTTCTCGTTTTAGTTGTGCTCATTTTTATAAGTGCATGTATGTGATTCTGCACAGTGTTATCTCGTGTGAAGGCTAACGTTTCTACCTCCACAGTCAAGACACAGAGCAGTTCCATCTCCACCACGATCCAGTAGCTGTTCTTCATACACACTCCCACTGCCCCACCTCTTCCCCCAAATGCTGGCAACCACTAATTTCTTCTCTATTTTCAAATTTTTGTCATTTCAAAAATGTTTGTAAGTGGAAGTACATGGTATGAGGCTCTTTTTCACCCTACATAACTCCTTGGAGATGCCCCCAAGTCGTTATGTCTCAGTAGTCATTCCTTTTCATTGCCAAGTAGAATTCAATGGAATGAGTATAATATATGAGTCTGACAAAAAATGTATAAACATTGGGCTGGGGATTTAGCTCAGTGGCATAAGCACCTGCCTGAAAAGCATGAGGTCGTGAGTTCAATCCCTGGTACAAAAAAAAATGTATAAACACTTCAATAGTTCACCATCCTAATGTCTGGAAGCTATCAGCCACCTTTGGAACACCTCTTGTAATTGTAGAGGCCAAAGATAACTTGTATTAATCTCATGATGTTTCAATAGATTTAGTATTAAAATATTTATCCAAATGTTTCATTTCCTGGTATCTACATTTTTAGGTGGACTATACTTCTTTTTAGTGAAGTAGTCACACATATAAAAGTCTATATACTGTATATAAAGGTTATAAAGTCATGATTCCTTACCTGTGTACCTTGTGCCTCACAGAAGAAGCTGGAGAAGAAGCTGCAAAACTTGTGGTTGACATCCACCCTTGAGCCTTGTGTGTGAGTGACCCTCCTTGATGTGCTGGGGAGAAGGCCAGAGAGAGCCTCACCTCTGGGGCTATGGGCACAAAGCCTGGGATGGGGGCACAGGTAGACCAGGCTGGGGACAGACTTGTGCCAGGCCAGGCCAGGAGTCTCAGAATGCTCAGCCCTCTGCAGGAGAGACTAAAACAGGTGGCTACGGCAGGGGCTAGGCAGTGGGACCCTTCTTGGACTAAGTTACTACCTCTTCCAGCACCAAGTGTGGCCCACAGCAGTTGGAGACAAATGCAGAGGCCATCCCAGAGTCAATCAGGTCTCTGCCTCGGGGGTTCTCTGAGCAGGTGGGAATGCAGCAGGCTTTGTCCTCAGCTTCTGGGGCTTGACCTACCCAGGTATCTGCCTTTGGACATATGGAAAGCGGCCTGAGCCTGGACTACAGACAGGGCCTCAGGGAGAGCCATAGTGAGAGAAGGGACAGTCCCTGAGTGGGGTGGGGGTGGCAACAAGACTGGGGAGAGTGAGAAAAGCAGAGGCTGGGAGATTCTCTCCACTGTCCCAGTGGTTTCTGCCACTCCCTCCACATGCTCCAAACCTCACTTCCAACCCAACTGCCTTCCTCCCAGAATCTTGAGGGTTCTTTGCCCCCTCCAGCTTAATTCTATCTGCCACAGATGCACCTGGTGGGCCCTTTCTGATACCCACTGGAGCAGGAAGTGCTTCTGAGCACCTCCTTCATGCCTGGCCCATGTCTGGCCAGCTGTGTGTGAGCGCACACTGGGACTCACATGCTGGCTGGGGAGGCAAGGTGGGAGCTCCTGGAAAGTTAAGAAGCAAGTGGAGGCACAAGGAGGCCATGAGTGAGCCCAGTGGGGACCATGGGCTCAGGGTACACACAGCAGGCCGGAGAAGACAGGTTAAAGTGGTCTGGAGCAATCAGCTTCCTGGAGGCTGGTGTGCCAACTGGGTAGACTTGGGAAGCAGTGATCACGGAGGGCAGGAAGGGTACTCTGCATGAGCAGGGTGGGACTGGTGTAGAAGGCAGGGGATGGGCAGAGCTTGAGAGTTTCAGAGCCGTGACCTTATGACTTGAAGTATTTTTGTGGAGTTGAGTGGGAGGGCCACATTTCCTTCCCTTGACTCTTTAGTCTATTTTGTGTTGCTATAACAGAATTACTGAGACTGGATAATTTATAAAGAAAAGAGGCTGAGAAATCAAAGACTGAGTAGGCACATCTGATGAGACCTTCTTGCCATGTTTATAAGGTAGCAGAAGGCAACACATGGACAGAAAGTAGGAACATACAGCAGCAGTCCTCCACCCCACCCTACCTTTTTTGAGATAGAGTCTCCCTTCAGGCTGATTTTGAACTCACCATGTTGCTCAGGTAGGCCTTGAACTCATGATGACCCTCCTGTCTCAGCCTCCTGAGTGCTAGGATTATAGATGTATGCCACCATGCCTAACTCTTCCCCTTCTTCTAAAGCCCCTAATTCCATTATGGGGATCCCACCCTTATTAGCTCATCTAACCCCATTATGTCCCAAAGGCTCTAACTCCAAAGATGATCAAGGAATGAATCCAGGGCTTAGGATTCCAATACATGAAATTTTGGGAGACATGTTCAAGTCATAGCAACTATGCAGTGTGACTCATAGACAAGAATTTGGACAAAAGTGCAAGGACTGGCTAGCTTTAATTAGTGTAAATAGTCCCCTCATAGGGTACCCTGTAGGACTCAGAGAGCTCTTTGGGCTACTTGGCCAATCTTAGTATTCCAATACCTACCAAAGCATGGTAAGAACAATAGTTTGGTTTTCTCAGGACTGAGAAGGTTCCTGGGACATGAAACCCTTAGTTTTAAAAATGGGATGAGGGCTAGAGCAGTAATTAATTCTGTGGTAGAGCACTTGCCTGGCATGTGCAAGGTTCTGAGTGTGGTGGTGGTGTGTAGTGTCAGCACCTGGGAGGCAGAGGTGGGAGGGTCACTTGAGGCTAGGTGTTCAAGGTTAGCCTGAACAACACAACAAGGCCCCTTCCCAGAAAGGAAGGAAGGAAGAAAAGAAAAGAAGTAGGTGATGAGTAGATAACCTTATGAAGACATCTTTCTGGAAAGAGGTCTTAAATCAAATTTGAGAGAATGACCCCAAAAGTCCATGCCATAGGTAACAGAACTTGAGTAATTTTAGGATATATATTTGGTGTTTAGTTTTATAGTATTATTCTCCAATAATTTAGAAGAGCAGGATTTATATGTTACTGCAAGGGACAGGAAGAGACATTACTCCACAAATCATTTCAGCAGCATTGTTCCCCAGCTGTGGTCCCCTCAGGAGATGTTAACTGGTATTTCCAGAACAAAGGGCTCTTGTGATCCTTGGGAACACTGGGTCTTTGAAAACCCACCTACCCTTGAAAATCCATCTGCCCCATCTTTTTTTAAAAATTTTTTTTAATTTAAAGAGGAAAAAAAAACAGAAAAAAGGTAGAAATATTACAGAATTTCAAAAAAAAAAAAAGATAAACAGGGAGCACTGGTTGATAAATTACATATTGTCCTTTTAGAAATAGTTGTTCAAATTACAAAATTAGAGCATACAAAGTAGACATGCAAACAGTGAGACTGTAAACAGATCTGTTCAACAATCCAACAAGAACTTAGAAGTATCGTCCATCTGCCCCATCTTTATCTTTAAGAATCACAAGCCCATTAGCATGTTAAGGCTTATAAAATCCCTGAAGGAGAAAAACCTGTCCTGTTTAATGGCTAAAGAAACAAGGTTATCAGCAGAGTATTTGTCTCAAGTATTAGGTCTCCAACACACCCTTCCCCACGCTCAAATTTCCTCTCATTTCCAGTGAAACTCTGGAAGAAAACTGGCCTATCATTCACTCACTTTATGGCCCCGAAGGCCCTATACTAACTTAGGGATTCCACAAGCAGATTTGGTAAGGACGATGCAGATAGAAGTAAAATTTCTATTCTTTTTCAGTGTCTCTCTTTTTTTCTTTAATAATCTACTAGCTTACAGATTCTGGATTCTATTCAAAGACAACAAAACTCAATTCCCCAGATTCCTCACAGCTCATCCTAGGTTTGGACTTTAGTTTTCTCTGGGCTCACCCACTACCAGCAAGGGATGTTTTATGGAGCCAACTCATCCCTGCCAAGAAGGATGGATGAAGCTGGGGTGGAATAAGGGTGAGGCTGGCATCCCTCAATCCCTCCGTTGTTTTACTTTTTTCCCTGAGGCAGCCAGAATCTCCTGCTAAGTGTAGTTTCAGTGAGACCTTGGCCTCCCCCAGGCTTTTCTGCCCAGAGGGAGAAAAGAGGTGACTTTCAGCCCTTCAAAGCCAGAGCAGGGACCAAACCAGGCCTGGGAGGTGTCACTGAGAGCCTCCTGTGTGCCCTCCCCTTGCAGATATCAAGAGAGCCACCCTCGACCCTCGCTGGGACTCTGGGAGAAGAAAGGCAAGACAAGACTGCTATAGCTCAGATCTTCAGGCCCCTAGTGGGGACACATGGGGCAAGGATGCAGCCTGCAAGGCCAGGCAAGAGCAGCAACAGGGGAGACTTCCTGGAGGAGGCAGCATTTGAGAACAGTTGGCAGAGTAGAGGGATTTCTTCTAGTCCCAAACTAGGAGGAGACACAGGCTCTTAAAACAGATGAGCCCTGTTTAAACTGTGAAGGAGTATAAGCTGGGCTCTGGAGGTTTGAAAAGGGAGAGCTGAGTGGGCAGACCTGTTTAGGAAGCCACGCCTAGAGCTTTCTAGTGACCCAGGTACCGGCCACCCTCAAACCACGCTAGGGGAAAAATCAGGCAAACCAGCACCCACTGAAGACCCCAGTCTTGGCTGAGGAAAATCCACTCTGAGACCCCTCGGAAATGGGTGTGATGGCAGATGATGGCAGTTGCTTCTACACTGAAAGCAGCGCAGGGAAAAATCCCTGGACATGGGGCCGAAAGGCACAACAGCTTCTAGCACAGGCACCTGATAGAGGCGGATAACTGAGCCTGGGTCAGGGGTGTTTCCTTTTCTCACTATCCCGGCCTGTGTTCTCTCCTCCAGCCCCCAAGTAGCGGGTGTGCGCATTCAGAGAAACCCTAAGGGGGGACTGTTCTTCTCTAGCGTCATTATAGGCCCTGGCTCTGGTGATGATGGATGCCTGGACTGTGCCCTTCCTCATACTCTTGTTATCACATTGTGGCCCTGAGACAACTGCCCACCAAGCCAATCCTGTGTGCTGAGTTATTCTCTTGAGAGTGAATGGGGTGGGGGTGGGGGGCCATCATCAGAAGGACTCACTGGCCCAGTCAGTCCCACATGGCCAGGCATGTGCGGTTCAATCGCCTGCTGAGGATTAAGCTGAAGGGACAGCAGCTCCTTTCCTGAGACAAGTGGGAAGAAGGTATCAGCCATGGCTGACCGAGCGGTGACCCAAGACCCAACACAGAGCCAATTAGCAACCACCACAATGGCAGTGTGCTCGCCGCAGCTTCCACGGGAGGCCCCCTGTGCAGCCGGTGTGTCAGGCCAAGTTAGCACCGGCAGGGCTGAGTGGAGTCCAGCTGGAGGCTGCCCACATCAGGAGAAGTGGATGCAGTGGGTCCCCTGGGCTCTGGGGAATGGAGCCAAGACAGACGTGTGAATGTGCAAGCCTCTGCTCATGGATGTGTGTAGGTGTGTGCTGGCTAAGTGTTTGTGCACATTTGTCACTTAGGATGTGTGTCAGCTGCATGTGCATGCCTTTTCTTGTCCATTTAGGACATTTGGTGTGTGCCTGTTGTGTGCCCTGGGAAGTCTGGGGCTAAAAAAGCAAAAGTCCCTGCTACTGGGACAGACAGAACATAAATATTTACTATGTTTTCATGAAGCAATTAAATTCATTGAGGGAAAGTAAAGCAGGAGATGGGATGGGTGACCCATAGCTGGTGACCTGTTGAATATCTGGAGGAGGGGGCTATAGATGGAGGGCAGAGGGTGGCATCAGTGTAAGTGAGATGAGTAGTAATTCTACTGTGTTGCCAGGTATGGTACAGACAGGAAGAAAGACACGTCAGAACTGCTGTGGCATGAGACATCCTAGACAGTAGATGACTCTCACTAAGAATCCATTTGAATCTGAGGCCCAGCTCTCCCGCCTCCTAAATCCAACCCCAATGCTGGCATACAGGGGACTATCATGCAGACAACACCTGGGACTATCACCAGTGGCCACCATCAGCTGTGTGGATCTAGCTATGTCCACACGGTACCCAGCTCCAAGAGATGCCCAGGGAGAGTGATCCACACTCTCACAGCTGGACTGGACTCTGGCTTTGACATGCATCCTAAAAACTGGAAGCAGGATTGCCTCATGGAGCCCATTGGCAGATAATGGGATAGGCTGCCCAGAGCACTGGAGACCAGGCTCTCTCAAAGGCCAAGGGCCTGACACAGTGCCTAATCCCAGGGAAATCAGCAACCAGGACTGGGTCTTGGTGAAGCTGTGAGACTTTGCCTGCCTTCACTGCCTGTCCCCCCACCCCACATCAGTGGAAGTGCTGGCTCTGGACCTCAGCAAAAGCATGGGAAGCCAGTTTTTGGTTTTGACCACCATCTCCCAATCCCTATAGCCCTGGACAGAAAGCTCCTTAGATGTGGAGAGGGGTACTAAACTGGCTCCATCTCGGGAGGCTGAAAGAAAAAAAGGTGAGAACTGGATGTGGTGGTGCACACTTGTAATCCCAGCACTCCGGAGACTGACACAGGAGGATTGCTGTGAGTTTGAGGCCAACCTAAACTACACAGGTTAGCCAGGTTTTGTTCAGGTTAGCCTGAACAAAATAGTGAGACCCTGTCTCAAAGAACAAAAAGAAGAAGATGGTAGCATGGGTGGGGGAAATGGTTCTTATTACATCAAAGCAGACAAGGGTTCCTTTCAACTAGGGAAGCTGACTTGGGTGCCTCTGGAGGGTGTCAGGTGCACAGCCTCTGTCTGTGTGTTTGCCTGCACATGTATGTATGTGGTGGCCAGGTCAGACCAGTGCTATCCTGACTGCTTCCATGTCCGTGAGCGAGTCTGGGTCCTCTTCCTCTGCCCCCATGTGACCCCCTCAATAGCTCCTGCACTGCCAGCTGAGCAGGGGCTGTCTGTGCCTTTCTCAGGAAGTGTATGTGAGTGTCTCATGATTTGCCATCTGTCTGCCTCTATAATACCCTTTTCCCCAGTGACCTGGAGGCTTTCAGGGGAGAAACTGCCGGCTTAACTCTCATCGGGGCTGCAGATGGCCATTGCAAGGAGATTTGAGTGACTCTTAGGAGATTCCAGTCTGTGCTATTGGTTGGTAGAGGCTTGTACTTAGCTTTTCACACACACACACACACACACACACACACACACACACACACACTCACACACTGCCCAGCAGCTAGCCAGGACAGAGATCCAAACCAGTCATATATTAATCCTGCCTGTTACTGACCTCTGGCTGTAACTTCAGACTTATATCCCCTGGGCTGGGGATGTAGCTCAGTGGCATGAGTGCCTGCATGGCAAATGCAGGGTCCTAAGTTCAATTCTCAGTTCCAATAAATAAACAAACAAGCAGACTTATATCCCCGCCATCACCCATCCTGAAGGCACACAGAGTGGGTGTTGAGGAAAGGCAGGCTGGCTGGGATGAGCAGCTATCTGGTGCACTGGCCTCAGAGGTTTCACCCTTGGGATGAATTGAAGATGTAATTGAGCCCTTCCCCTCAGTGTATCAACTCCACTGGCCACAGACCAAGTGTGTGTAAGACAGCTGCTCCTGTCTTACCTGGTGGGCCTTTCCTGACACCCTCGGGAGCAGGGAGGTGGGAAAAGTGGGTGGAAGCATCACCCAGCACACAGGCTTCTGAGCACCTCCTTCTTGCCTAGCCCGTGTCTGGCCAGCTATGTGTGAGGGCACACTGGGGCTCACACACAGGCTGGTGAGGCAAGGTGGGAGCTCCTGGAAAGCTAAGGAGCAAATGGAGGCACAAAGAAGTTGTTAGTGAGCCTGGTGAGGACCAAGGGCTCAGGGTGCACATGGGAGGCCAGAGAAGAGACAGGTCAGAGTGGCCTGGAGCAATCAGGCTTCCAGGAGGCTGGTGTGCTAACTGGGTGTTGAAAGACACCCAGTTAAGAAAAACTGGTAAGAGGTGAATAGGCAGAGAGAAGAGCAGGAAGGGTACTCTGGTGAAACAAGAGGGGAGCAGGTGGGGCTGGTGTGGGAGGCAGGGACAGGATGGGCAGGGCTCTGTAGGGTTTCAGAGCCATGACTGGGAGTGTCTCCGGTGGGAGTGTGGGTAGGGCTAGGAGCGCTGCGGGGGGCTGACTTTGCTGGGAGGAAGGGGAGGTTAGGCAGGGCTCTCCTGTCTAACACCTCTGCAGCTGTGTTCAAGAGGAGCGGACAGGCAGGTTCAGGACGGAAACAGCCCTGTGCACACCTGTGTTCTGTCTTCTTTAGAGCAGTGGCTACACATATTTTTTCTGAGTAGTTCTGAGGAGAGAAATTGTATCAGTCTGTTCAGTGTGAGGAAGAAATTCCTCATAGATCATGTGGTACCAAGTTACTAGCCATATATATATATGGCCTGGTTTGTCAAGTAGAAGGCAGAACAGGTGCCTCCCCTTCCAGAAACTTCTTAGTTCTCTCATTTGCTCAGTTTCTCCCTTTACTTTCCCCACGGAAGGAAGTCCTTTTGTCAGAGGGCAGTCTCTTTTCTCATCAGGAATTCCTGTCATAGGACACTGCCAGGAGCTATCTGAATAATGGCAGGGCAACGATGGTGGCAGAAATAAACAGGGATGGTTCTCTACTATCATGGCCAGTAGAGCTGCCTCTTAGTTACTTTTCTCTTATTGCTGAGACAAAATACCTGATGCACAAAATGAAGGAAGGAAGGGTTTATATAGCTCACAATCTGTGGAGGTTTCAGTCCATGATCAGCTGGCTTCCAGGCAGGGTGGCATGGCACAGGGAGAACACTTGAAGGCAGCAGAAGACAACAAAAGCAGCAAGAGCAAAAGTGGGGTGGAGGAAGAAGCCTGTTTTCTTCCCCTATATTGTAAGCAGGCCACCCCCCCACCCCCACCATGGTGTGTGGGGTGTGTGCAGCGCTCACACCATGTCACGTCCTCCTCTTGCCCAGGCTGAGGGTGTTAACAAAGTAAGGACCCTGGTCACCTGCTCAATCACCTATTTAAACTTCTGACCTCAAACTGACACAAGGAAAGACCTCCTAGAACAGTAACAGATCATCCTCTACACCCCAGGATGTACAGGTGCTGGGTTACTTAAGCTTCTAGACTTCTCAAATTGACAAAATGTATCAATCATAACACAAGACTAGGCCACCTGGACCTCCATCAGCCAGCTGCCATCCTCCCACTCAGGAGCAAAGAGAGAGTGGGGGGAGAGAAGAGAGAGACAGAGAGGCAGAGACAGAGAGAGATTGTTAAGAGAATGTCCTAAATTTAGCTACAGGACAGAGGATGAAAGAAGACAAACTAGTCAGCTAATAGCTTCCGGTCAAACAAAAGCACCTGATCCCCATTGTCTAGCATTGAAACAGAACCATGAAGATGCCACCACTTTCTCCAGCCTATCAGTGAGTGACAGGTGCCTCTCCTCCTGGATTGTCCTCCTGCCCCCAAAATTGAGCAATTTACCTTATCCCCACTCCCTTACCTTTGGTCAAGGTAGGTTCGTGGAAGTGGTTTATGCTCTTTTTCTCCAAATTCTATGGCTATCTTGTTCTGCTGCTGCTAGCTTACAGAGCCTGTCCCAGAGCTGACTCTTCCTTCCCAGATAGCATTTGCTATGGCTCAGAAAGTCTTTGATTTCAGAGACCTTTTTATCTCTAGAATTTTGATTCAACAATATGCCAGGACCTTGTGCCTTTCTGCCCTGTTCCTGCTTGTCATTTCCCCACACCCCACTCCTGCACATGGTCCTCTCAGGACTAGCAGCTTGGCTGAAGACACTGCGGAGGCAGTTCAGAGTCTTTTGCGTGCTTGTCACTAGAAACTCTTTAACTCAGCCACCTGAGTTGGGGCCTCCAGCCTGTGATGGGGTGGGGGAGGAGTACCAGGAACATGGGACAACTGCTTGGGCTGTGGCAGAGGCACAGCGTAGAGTCACGAAGCCTTGCTGACTCAAACAGGTAGATTATGTGGACACAGCAGCAGTCAGTGTTTTTGTGGTTTGTGCTTCATCTCTTACTAGAAGTTTGCTTTGGTTACCCTGCTGCAGAACACCAAACAACAAACCTGCTGACTACATGGACCACCACAGGAGAAGCCACCTTCCCCCAGCATGTGGGGACCTCAAAAAGGGACAACTGGAGGTGGCATGGTATGTGTTGGGGTGGAATGGGGTGGGTGGGAACAGATTTCCTCAAATCTTTCTGTCCCATACCATGCTTCTGTGAGGCCTGGAGAGCTGGTAGGGATAGGAGACCAGACTTAGATAGAAAGTGCAGGAGAAAGAAGGAACTAGGAGGAGAGAGAGACTGGGCCCAAGCCTGTGTCTGTTTCCATGGTGTCTCTTGGGTACTAGCCACAGATTGCACACTGGTCAGCTGGGGGTAGCAGAGGCCCAGATGCTGAGGTCTGTAATTGCGTGTAGTCCACGTGTGTAATTTGTGTGATATAGGTGTTGGATGTGTGTGCTCTCAGGGCCCCTAGACCTGGCCTTTACTCTAAGACTGGTTTTAAGGTCCCCAAAACCCTTTCTAGGAGGCCAGGAACTCAACCCTGGTTCTGGTTCTAGCCAGCTTCCCTGGATGCCACTAGAGGGCAGCAGCCCACATGACCAGACCAGGGAACTTTGGTAACTTTCTCTGCTCTTCCCCCAGTCTTAAGGAACATAGACTTCCTGGGCTTCCTAGCACCCAGGGAGGGACAAGTCTCACTGATGTCGCCAGGGAGACCACAGATTCAATTAAATGCTCATTACATCCGTGAGCGTGGTGAAGTCTGTGGGAGATGAGTTAGTGAAGCTGCTGGAGAGGAGCAAAGATAATGAAAGCTAGGACCCTGAAGTGCACTTCTTTTCCCTACTAGGAGGAAGGTAGCAGGAGACAAGGAAAAGCCCACAGCTGCATGGAAATAAGAAGGCTCAGCCCGACTGTCAAAAGGCATATGATGAGCAGACTGGCAGAAACACCTTGATTGCAAAGGCAAATGACCTAAAGGGAAAATCCCATGGTTTAGGAAGCCACGTTGTCCAAGATTAGCAGTGTGATTTTAGACAAGGTGTTGAGCCTCTCTGTACTTTGGCTTTTTATCTATGAGGTGGAGAAAATAATAATTCTTATCTCCTACACTAGATGTGAGTGTCAAATACTTAATTCATCCAAATCACTTGGAACAGTGGCTGTCACAAGTAAGAACACTGTAATTGCTAGAACTTACTGTCTTCTGTCCTTGATTTTAGCCAAAAGACCAAGAAGCAATTTGGTTACCTATTGCCTAGGAAAAGATTCATATGGTCCAAATGTCTAGCTTATTCCAAATTCCCCTTATAAGCTATACAGCATAGGAATTGTTCTGCACACACATGAGCACTGAATGGTCACAGATGAGCCCAGTATGGTGACACATACCTGTAATCCCAGCTACTTGGGAAGCATGAGGGAGAAGGATCACAAGCTCAAGCTCAGACTGGACAATTTAGTGAGACTCTCCCTCTCAAAATTAAAAAAAAAAAAAAAATATATATATATATATATATATATATATATATATAGAGAGAGAGAGAGAGAGAGAGAGAGAGATCAGGATAGAGCACTCTGGGTGAGATACCCAGTACCATAAAACAACATATGAATGTCTGTATTAGTATAAGTTAAGGGAGTTGAGTAACATTGGAATAAATACATATGCATATAGTTAGGAGGGTCTGTCAATATCCCAATCTACAATTTAGCCAGTCAACTTTGAATTCACAAACCTGTTCACTCTTGAAACTAGTTCCCCAAATTAAATGTGAGTACCCCCTGCTCCCTACCATCTCTCCTCCAACCGAGGCCTGGGCTTGCCCTCCCCTCCCGACCCCCTGCTAGGCCTGCTCCCAAGAGTGTCGAGTCCTGACTTACCCTGCTGAGCTGTGTCAGTAGCTTTCCTTTCTCACTGCCTGCTTCTCGTGGCTCTCAGGAAATAGCAGCTTCTCTCTTCTTGCTCTTGGCAGAAATTCCAATCCTCAGCTTTCTTTCCCAAGGCCAGTTTTGGGCTCTAAAGCTGAGGGGAAGTGAAAATGTCCAGCCCTAGAATTAACAATGCTGACTGGCTTGGTCTATGGTGAATATACCTAACCTTCTGGCACCTCAAGTTTTCCTTACCTCTAGGTCTGTTGGGGGGAGTACTTTTATGTTTCCTCCCTCTTAGGAAAAATTAAGATAAAAGACTAACAGTTTACTGAACCAGGTGTAGTGGTGCCTGCCTGTGACCCCAGCGCTCAGAAGGCTGAGGCAGGAGACTTGCCATGAATTTGAGCTACATAAGTGAGTTCAAGGCCAGCCTGTACTACATAGCAATACCCTGTCTCAAAATAAATAAATAAATTTCGCTCAGTGGCATAAGTGCCTGCTTGGCAAGTGCAAGGTTATGAGTTCGATTCTAGGTACAAAAAAAAAAAAAAGGCTGAGGATTGAAACCAAAGGCCCTGGGTTGAATCCCCAGTACTGAAGGGAAAAAAAAAAGAGACTTACTGCTTCTTTACTCACCAATGCTTCTGTGCCTCAAATACAAATCAACTAATAGAAAGTTCTGAGCATGAAGTTCCCCAATTGTCCAGTCAGGGAGGACCAGGTCACATAATCCAAGGTTAGTCTCTTACCTTTGAAACATCATACAGTGGTTTTCTTACAAAGTGACTGTATAGCAACAAGACATTTGCAGCATCTCAGCAAGTCCTACATACTATAAACATTTTAGTTTTAAAATTTATTAATAGGTAATGGATTTTCACAGTTTAATGGTTTAAGAATATAAAAATGCATACAGTGAGAATTCAGTGTCCTGTTCTTTAAACCCTGGCCCTTCTCTTCCAAAAGGAAGCAAGCTATGTTACTGTGTCTGTGTTTTTGGATAGCAAATGCTCTATCAACCTTAGAATCCCAGCCCTACTATTTTCCAATATATCCTTCCAGAGATGTCTTATATAAAGAAATATATATGGATTCTTTCCTCCAATCCTTTTGCTATCAAAAGGAGTCTTATATGTGTATATACAGAATATCCTCAAGTGTTTTTGTGACTCTGCTTTATCATGTACCAAAATATACTTAACCACTTTCCTATTAACATTTAGGCTGCATTCAGTCTCTCACAGAGCTGCAATGAAGAACTTCAGAAATAAAGAAAAGATCTTTTAAAGGTCTACTGCTCTTATACATGTCCCTCAGGAGTTATTAACTCTAGAGATGTCTTAGAAGTCAGGAGATACAGAATTCAGGAGACAGATTCAGGTAATCTGAAAATTTGGAAGGAAAAAATTTTCCATCTTTATATGCACTAACCTCTAACTGGAATTTAACATTTGCTTCTATTATAAATGGAGGCAACAAATTCACAGTAGTTAGCAGTATCTGCAACTCTCTTAATCATATGCTTGAAGATATCTTGAAATATTGTTTACACTCATCTCTACCTTGTCACTGTGGAAATTATTAGATTTTCTATTAGATTTGATTAGGTTATGTATTAATAAAGAAGCATACATATTGTGGTAGCATACAGTTGTTTTATAAAAAACTTTTATATTTGTATTTCAATGTGAATGCTTTGCTTTGTAATTATATGCATTTTATTGTGGTAAATGATACATAATATGAAACCTACCATTTTAACCATTTTCAAGTGTACAGTTCAGTAGCAGTAAGTGCATATTCACAGTATTCTTCACCATCATCACCATTCATCTCCAGAACTTTACCTTACCAAATCGAAACTCTGTACCCACTAAGCAATAACATTTCATTAGTCACTGTATCCAATCCTGGGAAACCATCATTCTACTTTTTGTCTTTATAATTTTAATGACTTCAAATACTTCATATGAATGGATCCATATAGAATTTGGCATCATTTCTTCAAGTTTCATCCTGGCTTTTTCATTTAATATAATATCTTCAAGGTTCATCCACACTGTAGCATGTGTCAGAATTTAATTTATTCTTAAGGCTAAATAATATTTTGTTCTGTGTATATGCTAGGTTGTTCCTCCTGCACCGTAGACATTTGCATTGCTTCCACTTTTTTGTCTATTCTGAATAAAGCTACTCTGAATAAAGCTGATATGCGCAAAAGCTGTTGCTTTCAAGTGTACACCTAGCGTTCAATTGCTGAATCATATGGTGATCCTATGATTTTTTAAGATAATAGGTATTTGTTTTTATACATTAAAAATAAGATTCTGAGATAAGCACGCCCTTTAAAAAAAAATGCTTGTCCAGGCCACTAGATGGAGGACTTGTAAACAAGAGCTGCAGCTTTCCGTGTGCTCCTAACTCTCCCAGAAGAGTAGTAAGTGCAATCACCGCCTAGTGGGCGCCCTGCGAACCCAGCACTGAGCAGGGTGCAGGCGTTGTAAAGGCATAGAAGGTACTTTAAGAACTCAGCGTAGAGGGACGGTTAGGCCTGAAGGTGACCAATTAAAGGGATCTCAACTCCTGAATGCTTGGCTTTTTAGATGTGTGTACATTCCTTGGCCCCAGCTTCCGATTCAGAAAATGATCATCATCAGATCAATTTCCGGGGTAAACAGAGCATGGCCGATAGCATAGCTTATGACACATGATAGGCATTCAATAATTCTGTCCCTGTCACCTGTGACAGCAAGAGAAAGCCCAATGTAAACCTATACTCCGAGCTATTGCAGGGATGCTTGGTTTTTCGCCTCTGCTTACCTTAGTCCCTTGTCCTGCTGGCTGCAGCTGCACGCTTTCCCTTCGGTGGAACCAGGAATAGGAACCTCCGCGCCGGCAGGTGGCGCCAGTGCGCACGTGGCACAGAGCGGCGCTCGGGCCGGGCTCCTCTCGGCGGCGCCGCGTATTCGTCCGTCCGCTGGGCGGGTTCGCGGCGCCGGCGGTGGCTGTGGCGACTCGGTGTAGCCAGAGGCGAAGAGCGCAGGCCCGTCCCGGCGGCCGGGGGCGGGCAGCGTGGGGGCGCCATGTGGTTTATGTATTTGCTGAGCTGGCTGTCGCTGTTCATCCAAGTAGGCTTCATCACGCTGGCCGTCGGTGAGAGTGCGCGACCCTCGTCCGCGCGGGCTCTAGCCCCGGCATCTGTGGGGGGTCGCATCGCGGGGTGTCCAGAGAGAGTGTGTGTGGGGGTCTCTGCTCGTCTGGCTTCACCTTCCGGCCTGCCACGTCCTGTCCTCGCCGTTGAGTCGAGCAACCTAGCCTGTCCTCGGGTTCTGCCAGATGTTACAAAGTCCGCCCAGCTGTGCCCCGCAAAGGGTGACTTAAGTGCCCCCCCCGAACTGCTAACCGTTCCCACGCACGCGGACCCACCGCACCGAACTTCCTCACACCGACTGCTGTCCTCTAGCCCTTTGTACTTGGTGCTTTTCGCCTTTGACACTTCCCCCACTTTAGGCTGGTTCCTGCTCGATCTTAATTGAGGTCTCACCTCCTACGGGGATTGCCTGGCTCCAAGCTTCCCATCCTCTTCTCTGGGTTAGGGGGAAGGAGCTTGTCTGTCTTGTTCTGCTGTGTTCTCACCACTCAGCCCAACACCTGGCCCATACTAAGTGCTCCCTAGGTATTGAATAAGTGAGTAAAGTATGCTTTCTGACCCAGAAGTGAGCATTACACTACTTCCATTCATTTTGCCCCGATAAAGTTCTTCTCCAGGCGTATAAGGGCAACACCTGGGTTGTTGGGAGTGACCATGGTGGTGGGAGTGACCTCATCTGATAATTCCTCCTGCTTGCTTTTGACATCACCCCAGCCGCTGGACTCTACTACCTGGCAGAATTGATAGAGGAATACACAATGGCCACCAGCAGAATCATAAAATACATGATCTGGGTAAGTGGCGCCTTTCCCCAGGATTCCCCTTACTCTTGCTGTGTCTCAAAACAGAAGGTGGGGAGGAGTTTGGCCTGGATGGTGAGAGCCCTGACTCTGCTGTTGCCTGAGGGCATGACGCCTACCTCTGTACCCTATGCTCAGCCTTTTGGGTCTGCATTTCTGGGCTCAGATCTTTCCAGGCTTCCTTTCCCAAGTGGCACTGCTTCCCTGCAAATCTTGTTCTCAGTTGCTTAAGGTAACAGCCTAGTGTACATTCCTGTTGACTGGCCCCTGACTTTGCCTTTGCTTGGATGTTTCCCACCCGACTTTGGCCCCTTGGCCTGCTCCTAGCATTTAGAATTTAGTGGAACCTAAGGACAGCTTTGAATGCTTCTTGATTGCCCTCTTTCTAATTCAATTTAGTGAATTTTCCCTAAGGGGAGCACCTCCTATGGCCCTGGCCCTGCCCTCCTCTGACCTCAGGGGAGGCTTCTATTCCTAAACATTTGTGGTTACCATTGAAATCACAGGCCCAGGACTCTAGTCAAGGAGTGATTGCTGGTAGATAGATTTCTGCCAGCTGCATGTGTCTCTTGGATTGGCTGTGTAAAATATTTTTCTTACTGTGGGCTGCTGTCAAAATATTTTGAGAAATGACATTTAAAGATGCTGTCCTTTAGGAGCTGAGACTGTAGCTGGGAGACCCAGGCCTAGCACTATGAAATGAGGAGATTGAAGCATGGACCCAGTGCTGCCCAGGGCAGGGTGGGCTTAGGGAGTATGGGCACGGCCTGGAAGGGCTGTCTGCACTGTGTTGGTTATTACAGTTCTCCACGGCTGTGCTGATTGGCCTCTACGTCTTTGAGCGCTTTCCCACCAGCATGATTGGTGTGGGCCTCTTCACCAATCTCGTCTACTTTGGCCTCCTCCAGACCTTCCCCTTCATCATGCTGACCTCGCCTAACTTCATCCTGTCGTGTGGTGAGAGGGGACAGAGTGGGGAGGGGGCAGCTCCTATGGTTGGATGTATTTAGCTCAGTCTTGGGCACAAAAGGGGATACAGAGAAAGGAGACAGGCCACTGAGGTGCTCCCAGAGGTTTGGAATATAGACATCTCACTTGCAAGGACCCTAGAGCCTGCCTTGGCCACAGTGCCTAGAATTTTTGAGGGATGAGAGGCTCAGATTGGGCAGACTTTCTCAAACAGGGAAGTTTAAAGAAAGATTTGGAAAGAGAAAATAGTAAAGACAAAGGCCTGAGTAATGCCAGCCTGAAAAACCACTTGGCCCAGATAGCCCGAAGCTCTTCTTTGACAGGTAGCCATCTTCCATCCAGCCCTTGGGTCTACAATCGGATCAAAATTGGAGCCTCAGGGTGCTGTGAGGCTGCTGCAGTCACTGGCCTGGTACAGATGCCTCATGGGGCTCCTTTTCTGGTTCCATTGTCAGTGGTTGCAGCTGCCTCAGGGTTGAGGACCCCAGCCTTCTGGCTTTTGCCCTGCCACCACTTCCTGACAGTGTGAGTTCAGACTGTTCTGAGGTAATGTTTCTGACAGGACCATTGGGAGACTCAGTTCACAGAGTAGGTGATTATAAATGTTTGCATATGTTCACAGAGAAGCTTTCTGAAAGTGTTTGGTTACAAGGTTTTCTGTTTTGCCTGCTAATCGTTACTGGGTATGTTAGCCTTGGGTCAGGATATCAAATAGAATTAGGGTGTTGGAGCTACTTTTCTATTTTTGTAAGAGGACTTAGAAAGAGAATATCCACAAGGAAGGTATAGTGTTAAAACTAGGATTAGATCCCTTCTCTGAATGCCTTGTTGTGATTTCACTATAGAATTTTTTCAGCAGGGCTGGGCACAGTGGTGCAGGCCTGTTATCCCACCTCTTTGGGAGGCTAAGGTGGGAGGATCACAAGTGTGGGACCAGCATTAGGCAACTCAGCAAGATTCTGTTTCAAAATAAAACTAGCTGGAGACATAGCATAGTAGTAGTGCACTTTCCTAACAGGCACAAAGCCTTGGTGCAATCCCTAGTACTACAGAAAAGGAGGATTTTGTAGGAACCTTCCCTAGAGACCAGGGCCCTTCTACATTATCCCAGGGAGAACCTTCCCACTCCCAGGTGGCAAGTTCCCTGGCTTCCTTTTGTCATTCGCTCAGCCTGCCATTTAGATAAGTGAAGGAGTTTTTTTTTTAAAGATCTAGTGGCCCCTACCTCCTGGTGTCCCTTAGCCTTAGCGTGTGACTAGACTTAACAGAGGTCTTGTCTTTGTCTTAGGAGAGAGGCAAGGTGGGAGAAGAGAGCTGTGTGTGAGGGGTTCAGGTTCAGGGAACACATTGTCTGGTGCCTGCTCTTTACCCCATCATGAAGCAGGCAGGGATGCCTGCCTCTGAGCAGCCTGTCCCTCAGATCTGCTTGCTTGGTTTTTCATAAACTTGGCTACACACTGAGGAGGTATGTGTGGGACCAGAATGTATCAGTTCAAACTAGTTTCCTTTCCATCGGGCAAAATGGGAAAGGAACTCTTTCCGTATTCTAAAGAATCCTAGACTGTATCTAAAAGTGTCTACAAACTGTGTCCCTTTATTTGAGGAGTGGCCCAGTTTATAGTGGAATCTCTCTCTCATAGGGGGGTCTGGTTTGTATACCTGCGACTTCCTCCATTACTGCTTCTGGGAGAGCTTTGGTTTATTGAATAATACAGAGGCTCACCAAATTGCCCAGGCTGGCCTTGAACTTGTGATTTCCCTGCTTTAACCTCTTGTAGTGCTGGGATTACAGCACTACCACATCTGGCTGAGAGAGCTTCCTTTAGGGCTCACATTCAATAAAAACCAGTTCATGGTCATGATGTTTTAGATTATGTAATATGGAAGTCTCATTTTTATAACACTCCATAGCTTTCTTTCTTACCATCTAATTTTACTCATTACACCCTCTGCAGGAGCAGGCTGGGATTGATTTTCCCATCTTGACAGATGGGAAACAGTTCTAGATGGTACTGGCCCAAAGCCATGCTCTTTTTTTAGGTGCAAAGTCAGGAGTTAGATAAAAGGGTTCCCAATTCCAAGACCTTTTGACATTGAAAAATCTAGCTCCACCAGTGCCTGCCTGGCAAGCACAAGGTCCTGAGTTTGATTTCCCATACCAAAAAAAAAGTCTAGCTCTACGTCATACCCTCAAACTGACTGACTCTTCATTCCCTTAACAGGACTAGTGGTGGTGAATCATTATTTAGCATTTCAGTTTTTTGCAGAAGAATATTATCCTTTCTCAGAGGTAAGAAGTGTCCAAAGTGTCCAGCACATGCAACTAGTCCTGGTGACAGAAATAATGGGGCTTTGGATGACTTGTATTATAGTCTCAGTCATGATCTGAAACTGAGTCTACACAAGGATCACATCTTGAATAAAACGAAACATGATATAGATGATTTTCAAAAGCAGTGTGGCTAAGGAACAGAAGAGATCCCTTACACTGAGGTGGACACTGCTTTCCCAGGTTTTTGGGTTCCCAATAGGGTTATCCTGAGGCCAGAAATACCGCTCAGGCCTTTTCTGACAGACCTATGATATGAGGGAACGGTGTAAAACCCTGAGCCCCAGCTCCCCCTGGCGGCCTGCCAGTGTCTTCCTCCCAGCAGTTTTCCTGACTAGGCCTCCAGTTTGAAGCCCCAGGAAAGAACACAAGGGTACTTCTTTGGAGAGCGTGGCCATAGTCATTGTCAGCTTCTACCTTTCCCTATTGAATTATCTCTGAGAATGCCTTGGCCTTGTGGAGATGAGGGTCAGGCCCCTATATATGCTTAGTCACCTCTCCAAGGCCCCTGGTGACCACGCCAACCCATTCTTGGTGCCTGTCTTGTTGCCAGGTCCTGGCCTATTTCACTTTTTGCCTGTGGATAATCCCATTTGCATTCTTTGTGTCGCTATCAGCTGGGGAGAATGTCCTGCCCTCCACTATGCAGCCAGGAGGTGAGAAGGGGTTTGTAATGGGTCAGGTGTGGAGGGGGGTGGGTACCTGCAAGGCCTAAGTCATCTGAGGGAACCAGTGCCCAGCCTTGTGATGAGATGCTGGGGCTCTGGGTGGGGAGAGCTGGGTAAACATGCATTCGTGTCATATGCCCATCTTCCTGTGTCTCCACAGATGACGTGGTCTCCAATTACTTCACCAAAGGCAAGCGGGGAAAACGCTTAGGGATCCTGGTTGTCTTCTCCTTCATCAAAGAGGCCATTCTACCCAGTCGTCAGAAGATATACTGACCCCCTTGGGGAGGGAATGTAGGGGCAGATTAGAGGTCAGGCCCCAGGGCCTCTGTGCTAGGTAGTGGCCAGGAGCCTGGAAGATACTTTCCACCAGCCCTGGCTTCCCTCCCCTTGGTCCTGAAGCCCCATCCTCCTTGGGGGCTCAGCTTGGCTTAAATCTGACATTGCCAGGGGCTGTAACCTTATGGCACCAGGGAGGTGGCAAAGCCTGCTTAACCAGGTGACCTAGTTCCTCAACCTCTTCTCCCTCTCCTGAGGTGAGTTGGGAGCTTCAGGCTCAGCCAGGGGAGGCAGGGCAGGGTCCATGGAGCTGGAGAACAGCCAGTGACAAGTTCCTGGGCAGATGACTATAGGGAGGGGACACAGTTTGGCACTTCCAAGAGAAATGGATTTTGCTATTGAACTGTGATTTTTGTCCAATTGCTAATTCCTGTTTGAATAAAGATTCTAGGTGGCACTATTTGCCTTAATATCCCAAAAGTTCATCTTCCTTCTTCCCACTAACTTTCTGCCTGGACTGGATTCCCTTTCTGCCCCAGGGACTCCTCTCCTGGGTCTGAGTCTTGCCCTTCTCAAGGGACTCTTGTCATCCTTAGAGGGAAGCAGCAGAGGTGAGCAGCAGAGCCAGGTGGGTGTAGGGGCAGGGGGCAGCAGCAGCAGCCTTTCTTAGGCACCCCCCTCTCCATCTCTTCTTCCCTCAGGACTCTGGCTGTCAAGCTGGGAGAGGAAGGGATACAGTTTAGGATTGGGTTAGATTTTCAGAAGGACATCCACAGTGTTCTATTTATGTCTTCCTCTGAGGAAAAGGAGTACTTTCTGGCTGAATTCTATCTCAGGCTTTAAAAAAAAGTAGCTTCCAGGCACTCTGGGTCTAGACTGTTTTTTTTTATGAAATTATGAGGTTGGTGGGAGAGGCTATTTGTCCCTCTTAAGAGCACACAAGGTCTGGCACTCTGTTCTGTGTGCTCCTGGCTCCTGGGGAGATGATCTCTGCCTTCCAAGAAGGCAGGCCAGGGCTCAGGCACAGACTAGCATGTGTTGACCTTGCACTCCAACTCTAGTGCCTTGCAAGTGCTCAACAGTACATATTGGAATGAAGTCCCCATGAGAGCCCTCACTGGCCATGTGCTATACCTCACAAGTGAGGCTGGCAGGATGCACTATACACCGGTGGCACTTTATAAGTCACCGAGAAGACCCCAGTGCTCGAACATATTTATATCATGCCTGAAATCCCATCATACCTATTTATTTTCTTGGCTTTAACATTTCTGTTTTAAGAATACCAGCCTCCTGCTTTCCCTGGGAGGACTAGCACATTTAGTCTTTGGATGTAACTAAGATTGCCAGGCCCTCTTCTGCTATGCGGACCAAATAGAGGACCTGAGGCCAGTGTCCTCCCTGATGGGCTGGCAGCTGGTCCTAGTTGCCCTTGCCATCCACCTTGTTCCTCTGAGGTGGCTTTTTTCCCTCTGTTCACTGTGCTGCTGGTCAGGGCTCTCCTAGGAATGGCCAGAGGCCTTTGCATGTGAAATCCTGCAGACTCTCCAGACGGTATCTTACTAGATCAGCAGCAGCTGAGACACTTACCCTCTTGCTTCTTGAATTGTGCTTCCCTTAACTGTCTCTTAACTGCTCTGTCAGTCTCCTTTTCTTAGGTTTCTCTGCTTGCTCCATGCATGCTGGGCTCTCGGGGGTTCTATTGTAGGCTCCCTGGGAAGCTGCCCATGCTGATGCTTCAGGGACTCTGCTGGGGAGCAGTATCCCTCCTGATCTGCATCACAGTTCTGCTGCCTTCCAGGTCCTGAGGCAACTCAAGATTCACGGTACCCTTTGCTGTCCTCTGTAAACCTGCCTCCCCTTTGGGGTACCTGCCTAGGCCCCTGCACCACTCAGGAGACAGGAGCTTGCTCTCAAGTTCCTACTTTCTCTTTCTACCCCCACATCCAATCTCTGAAAACTGTTGAAACTGTTTTCCTGACGTCTCTTAGTTTGCGTCCCCCTCATTATCATCACCTTTTAGCTGGTTTGTTGTGCCAGCCCCATTACTTCTCTATCTGATGGCCAGCCAGTTGTTTTTCAAAACTGATCAAATCACTCTCTAGCCTAAAACCTTCCATAGCTCCCTACTACCTTTAGGATGAAGTCCAGACCCCTTAGCATGTGAGTCTCCTGATAGCCTGGTCCCCTTCTCACCTCTGGTTTCATCTTGCACTTGGGTTCTCAGCCCCCCATAGGCAGCGACAGCATGGCTTGTGTTCACCATTTTGATTCCCCTTTCTTTCACTCACTTTGGTACTTTCTCTGTCAAGTCTCAAATTAGATTTTATTTCCTCCAAGGAACTCTGAATGTCCCTTCTTCCCTAGCCCCAGCACACCACACAGGTGATTTTGGGCTTACTTGCCTGCTTTATAATCATCTCCCCACTAGACTGTACGCTCCTTGAGGGCAGGGATTGTCCTTGAATTTTTGTATCAGCCGTGCCTGGTTTGGCACCTGGCACATAGAAAGCATTCAATAAATGTTTGTTTAATGAGTGAACTGTAATTCGTATGAGGTGATTGCAGGGGACCCTGCATAGCTTTCTAGAGGAAGTACAGGTGCTTTCATAGCCTCACGTTGAAGCTGCAGATCTTCCCTCTCCCCAGATATGCTATCTGTGCTTCTCTGAATTGGTGGAAACTTAAGTGGCATCTGGGAGTAAGGGAATCATATGCTGGAGTGACACAATAGCTTTCCTTTAACCACTCTGGATCTGCAGATGAATGGTGAGGACATTGGTATACACCTTAATCTCAGTGCTCTGGGAGGCTGAGGCAGGAGAATCCCGAGCTGGAGTCCAGCCTGGGCATTTTAGCTACTCGGAAAGACCTTTCCTCAAAAACAAAGGAAATCCCCCCACTCCCACAGAACAAAACAGGCTGGGGTTATAGCTTAATGTAAAGGCCCTAGGTTCAATCTCCAGTGCCACAAGGTGGAGGGGTAAGGCTTAGCGCCTACAACAGAAAAGAACTTAATTGTAACAAGACAGAATTTCCAGGGGTCCATTTATCTTGGCAGCCTTGTCCCTGGTGGGCTAGGGTAGAAGTGAGGAGGCAGTAGGGATCCACAGTGTCACTTTTATATTGTTGGGGCCTAGAATAGTGATGGTACCCAGTCTGAACCTTGGGGCTCTGCCCTGTTGGATTATCTGGAGGAGGCAAATACTTTGCAGAGAGGAGGCAGCCTGGGGTTTGGGTTTTGGGGGCAGATGGGAAATCCTATTTGCAACTTGGGAGTAGGAAGTTCATAGGCAATCCTCCGCCTTCCCTCCACAGCATGAATCACCACACTTCAGCGTTCAGTGAGCACCCTGGGTATGGGCATTACCGAAACACCTTTACTGGGGAGCTGGAGAGGAGAGCAAGGCAGAGAGCCCCTGATGAGCTCTCATGGCTGCCAAGAAGGCGTCATCAAATGTCTCACGCAGGTTCATGGCCATAGTGTCTGTCCAAAAAGTGTCCTGGCCCAAGTGCCGCCTCTGAGTTACATCTAATATGCTCTTGACGTAAAACCCCTCAGGCACCTTCATCCTGTATGATTGCATCCAAGGGTACAGCGTTTGGACTATCACCTCGAAAGGAAGCTGGGGTACAGGTGCCACCATGTGGCCATCCACTGTGCGCAGCTGTGCACTACCATGTGGGTCCTGAGTCACCTCCAGGAAGCTGTACAAGTCATGCTCCTGGCAGGGGTCTGGGTGAATGCCCTTACGGATGTCCTGTGGGCAGCTGATGATGGGAGGGCGGGATCTGGCAAGGTTATTGCTAAGATTCCACAACTTGGGCCGACTGATTTTAGGCTGCCTGTAGATTGGCTTGGGTGGCAACTTAGGCTGAGGCATGCTTTGTAGGTGGGCCTCCACAAATCGGTAGAAGTTCCTGGGAATCTGGCATTCTGGGGTCTCAGAGAGGGCTCTGGGGCAAGCTGGGGCACCAGCCTCTTGCTTGGCTTTGGAGACCTGGGATTGAAGCAGCTTTCGATGGAGCCACTTCCTGAAATCAGCCTCTATCAGAAGTTGATGTTCTTTCTGCAACAAAAGGCACATAACAGTGGTGGAGGGCTGCTCTGTATACATAGAATGAGGCCTTGTGGCTGCAGTCCTTGGAAACCTCAGGCCTAAATGGTAAGACCTTGTCCTCGCTGCAGGGAACACCTAAGTTTGATGAGAGAAACACCTACCATATGGGACCCCTTGTTCTGATGGAGGAGACAACTTACTCTAAGGGAGCTCCTGGGCTGATGGGGCACAGGGGAGCCTCCAACTTGAGGGGAAATACAGCCTCTGAGCTGGGGGAGCCTCCAACTTGAGCAGGGAGACATAGTCTCCACCCTAAAGAAAACACACTTTATGAGGAGAAAAGTTCCCTCACCCAGAGCAATGCCCAGTCTGATATGTCCTGCCATGAGAGTCTCTGATTTAATGGGGTAACAGACAAATGAGAAAGATAAAATAGGATGGTCCCCCAGGCTGGGAAGCAGTGACTGCAGAGCTCTGTCCTTGCCTCCACTGGAACTGAGGCTTCTGCCTCTTAAAACCTCCCCACTGTTTATCTCAGTGTCTTACTCTGGGACTGTTGCTAAGCAATCAGATGCTTTGGAGATTGACCCAGCTTCAGGGCTGGCTCTGATTAGACTAAGCCAATCGTCATAATTCCATTAGCCTTGCTCCACACCGAGGTCAATCAGCAGATGTCTTTCCTTAAGTTCTAGTCATTGGAGCAAACATGGACACATGATTGAGGCCAAGGGAGGGTCCCCGAGTGGAGGTCTGCAAAGGGGTTCTGGGAGGAGATAGGTCCACAGGAAACATGGACTCTGCCTCCCCTGGACCTTTGTGTGGCTATGAGGGCTGAGTGATACAGACATTGAAGAATGCATGGAGAGAAATGCAGCTGGAACAGAGCTGGAGAAGTGGTATAGCAGTAGGCCCCTGAGGCCTTCCCCATTTTGGGATCTACTTAGGATTCCCAGCATCTTTCTGCTTATACCTGCTTAAAATCCCCTATCTCCCCGAATCCTTCACTGATCTGGACCCCTGCTGGATTTCTAATTTGTCAATCTCCAACTCACATCTGGTCCCCATCTGTTTTCTGTGTATGTTGTGTTCCCATATACTCCTGTGCCTTTCCACGCAACTATTCCCTCTGCCTGGTCAGCCTTTCCCTACTTCTTCACATGGCCAAATGCTGCCCATCTTCAAAGTTTCCTCCTCAGCATCCCTTCCCGAATCTTCTTAGGCCCCCATGGGAATGTAAACTACTTGCTTGTTAGACTCTAAGCAGCAGGAGTGGGAGCCACACCAAACTTGTGTGGCAGGTGAGTGCTGAGTGTCTGCTGGGAAGGACAAATCTTTTTATCCCCCAGTATTGGGGGTTAAATCCAGAACTTTCACACTGAGCTACATCCCCAGCCCTTTTTTATTTTATTTTTAATTTTGAGACACAGTCTCACTGAGTCACAAAATTACCAATTCTGGGATCTAACTTGCAGTCCTCCTGCCAGAGTGCTGGGATTATAGGCAGGCACCACCATGCCCACTCTCGAATCCTCTTTTTGACCATAATATGAGTCCCAGTGATGGAAGGGGCCTGGTCTTATTAGAGATTCTCATCCTGAAGCAGTGCAGTGCACCAGGCTTGTGATTACTTATTGATTTGTATGTTTGCTTTTTTGATATAGGGTAATACTTGTGTCCTAAGAAGGGGCTTATAATGGAGGAAATTTGGCAGCCCCTGGGGAGTGGGAGGCTCTTTCTGGGTTTGAGTGCTTCTAGCTACCTTTCTCACCATAACCATGAGTCCCTACTCTGCTCATAAGCCTGCATATCAGCTGGTACCTGGCCCTGCCCACTTGCCCTTACTTGATGCTGAAGCAGGTAGTTACGTTTGATGACAGTCAGCTGGTCCTTGATACGCTTCAGTTTCCTCATCTCACAAGCAAAATTCTTCTTGTCCCGTTTCCACATTGCATCCTTCAAGAACCTGCACCAGGGTTGGGGTATGTCATCCTGCAGAGACTGAGCTTCTGTGGGGGGCTGGGAGGACTGGTGAATGCTGAGGGCCTGGATGGAGTGGGGGGTGCTGCTGGAGTAGGGGTGAGCAAGGTGAACCATCCCCACTGTCAGGCCTCTTTGGCTAACTACTTCCTTTAAAGGGAAAGAGGAGTATGATGGGCTCCTGCTGAGGAGCCAGGGGACCCAGGGCAAGAAGAACAGTTTTTAATTTAAAGGAGCAAGGCCAATAACATGCCGGGCAGGGGTCCTCCTCAGCAGGCTTATCACTTTGTCATCTGGTTATCCAGACCTAGCCTTGGGTGAGGGCCCCGGGGAAGGCATGAGAGAGGGCTGGGAAATGGGGCAGGGTGGCAGGTTGGGGAATGGGGCGGGGTGGCAGGCTTCAGGTGGTCCTCACACCCTCACCGGGCACAGGCACGGTGGTTCCATATTTTGCAGTAGTCGATGGGCTTGCAGCCCTTAGAATCTTGGGCGTGGACATTAGCACCACTCTGCACCAGGATCTTCATGCAGCCCAGTAAGCCTTCACGGGCCGCCAGGTGCAGGGCTGTAAAGCCATTGCCTGTTGGACTGGAAGCCCCCCCAAGAAAGAAAAGAGCTGAAAGAAGGATAAGAACATTGCTCATCAGATAGATAGGGAAGCCAGCTTTCAAACCCCACTCTGCCACCAGTTCACTGGGTGACCCTGACAATGTCTATTGTCCTCTCTGGAACTCAAATTTCTATAGGGAGGGATTGGACCAAATAAACACTGAAAAATCTGACTTTAAGAGATAGGTGACAGATAAGAGCTTCCAGAAAAGAGCCAAGTTGGTTCAAAAGCCACTAATGTCATCTGTTCTTAAACCAGCCCCACCCCATGCCCTGCCATTGCCTACAAGGTTCAAAGATCTGGACCCTCCCTCTTCTTGACCCCATCCTCTGACTTTGCCACTCTCTTTCCCAAACATGCCCTTTGCATATGATGGTCCCCTCTGCCTGGAACACACCTCCCTGGCTCTTTGATAGCTGGCTCCCTTAGTCACCAGGTTGCAATTTAAGTATCACTTCCTTAAAGATGATTGCCTCTTCCAAAATAGATCCTCCTCCTCCTGCCCCTTTACTCCCACCCCATCACCTTATTTCCTTTGGAACCACTTCCCATGATTTATTCACTTTTCTGGAATGTTAACTTCACAAGGGCAGGGAGTATGTCTGTGTGTTCACTGCTACACTCTGATTCTCAAATAGTGCTTAGGAGCACATAGTACATGCTTAACAGATATTAATGAACACAGTGTCTTCTATGCCTTGCATTTCCTGTTATCACAGTAGCACCACGTGATTTATACTGTCATCCTCCCAAGTCCCAGATGGAGACACTGCTGGTGGTCCCCAAACTTGTAAATTAGAAACGTCCAGGGATATTTTGCAACTTCCAAAGCCCAGGCCATGTTACAGAGCCATTAAATCACAACCTTCAAAATGGAACACAGGTGTTGGTATTTTGGAAGCTCTCAGGAGTTTCTAGTGTCCACATGAGTTTGGAAACCAGAGCACTGAGGCTTAGAGGCTGCATGAGCTGCCTAAATTCCACTGTCGCCCAGCAAGTGGCAAAGCTGACATGTGAACTGGGTCTGTCCTCTTCCAGAGCCTAATGACAACCCACCCCCAACTGCTCCTCTGCCTCTCTCCTGGAGTAGGCGGGACTCACCTGTTGATGGAGGCCCCCTTCTTGAGCAAGTACTGAATGCAAGGGACAGCCACGGTATTGTTGTCCTTGCGGATGACAAGATGGAGGGGGGTCTGGCTACTGTTGGTGGGCAGGTCCACCGGAACCTTGTACTCTTCTATCAAGATCTTCATGCATGCGAGCTTGCCCCGCTGGGCTGCGAAGTGGATGGCAGCGAACCCCTGTGGCGTTCAGAGTGGGGCTGGAGGAGGCTGAGAAGAGAAGCGTTGGGTCCCACCAGCCATAGCCATTTTGCCTTCCCTTCTTGCTGGGCCCCTAGGCCCTTACACCCCTCCCTACTCCTGGTGTGAGTCATCAGCTCACCCTGCCTCCCTTCTCCTAGATGGGCCTCCCAGGAAAGGCGAGGTAGGACTGTTCACACCGAGAGGGAAAGGTGACCACTGCCTGAGGAGCTCTGCGGGGGTACGGGGGGTGGGGAGGAGACTTGGTCCCTGCCTGTCCCAAGGCCTCACCTTTCCGTCCCTCCGGATCTCCCCTTGGTCCTGGTCCAGACAGAATCGCAGCCACTCCACGTTGCCCACCGCTGCTGCGAACAGCTGGGAGTGGTTCCTCGACGACTCGGAGTCCGGGGCGCTGGAGTCCGCGAGGGGCGGGCGTGAGCGGGGCTGGCGGGACGGCCACGCGGCCACCTCCTGCCGCGGCGAGCGCTGGACCCTGCCCGGCTTCGAGGCGGCAGCGTCCCCACCCCGCCGCCCGGCCCGCTTCTCTCCATCCACCTGGACTGCTTGGTCTCGAGGTTGCTCTGGGTGAGGTTCAGGGAGACTTTCGCCGCCTGCGGCTGGGCGCCAGGCTGCGCTCCTCCCCACTCTTCCCCTCCCGGGTCCGGGGTCCCTGTCTGCGCCCTGGCAGAGCCCGCGCGCGCGGAGGCCGAGGCGGGGATGCAACCCCGCGCCGGAGCCCTGGGCCGGGCCAGGCGGGGCGCGTCGTCTCCTCTGCAGGCTGTGGCAGCCAGGGCGTCAGGAACCCACCGGGCCCTTCCTGGGCCGCAAAGGTCCCGTCGCCTGGCTCGCTGGAGAGGCAGAGGTCTGCAGCCCCAAGACCCCTGCCCACCACCACCCCGCGGGCTGATCAGAGCCGACGCCCCGGGCCCAGCTGCCTGGACGACAGCCCCGCACCCAGCACCCGTCCTCATTACATGAGTAGAAAACAGAAAAATACAGTGTGGAAATTAAAATCACCATCTCACCACGCACACCCACACCGTATACACGTAACTGCATCTTTTCATTTAGCGACGCATTATGAGCTAGCCCGATTGTCTGTCCACACCCCGGCTGGACATTGTGACGCACCCGCGGCCCAGCCTCACGGTGGATATGTACGTTTACCTGCTGCTGCAGAAAGCAAAGGGCTCCACGCTGGTCGTGGAGGGCGGGCCCCTGGAAGTAGAATGACTGGGCGAAAGGGAATGAGTATTTTCAAGTTGTTGACGTGGATCTCCAAACCCCAAGAGGTTTTATATTCACTTTCCCTTTGGCCTGCTGTGACGCAGGTGTGTGGGTGCTTCATCCCAAATCAGCAGTGTGGCTTTGGGGTGGTTAATTGACCTCCTGTATTAATTTCTGCCTCAGGGAAAATGGAAATTGTAGCACCTGCTTCATAGAGGGAAGCCAGGCAGGGAGACCGTGTTAGACAAGAAGCACCATCTAAAAATGCTATTATTTAAAACAGTATTCAAACCATCATAGCACCGGACGTTATGATTTTAAATAATTGTTTGCTAACCTGACAGTGGAAATGGTGTTCTAATGAGGCTCTTTGATTAGCAAAGGTTATTTATTATTTTTTTTAACAGTAATGGAGATTGAACCCAGGGCTTTCACACTGAACTTTAAAAATTTGGGACAGGGTCTCTCAAAGCTGCTAAGTTGCTCAGGGTGTGCTCAGACTTGTGATCCTCCTGTGTCAGCAGCCCAGAGAACTGGAATCGCAGGTGTGTGCCTCCTCCATGGGTTAAACGTTTAACTGTCAGTGGTTTTCTCTTCCGGGACTTATCTGCTTATTCACATTGTTCTTTGAAAATCTTAGTTTTTCTTATTAATCTGTAAAACTTATTAGCATAATGACACTTTACATTTGTTGCCAATATTTTCCTCAGTTTGCCTTTTGGCTGTTTACTAAATAACCAAGGAATAACTGTTATTTGATTTAATTTATCTTACTGCCGTCAGGGGTGCATTGTCACCCCTCTAAAGAGGAATGACCCTCAAGCTTATCAGTGGCTGTGGGGCCAACTCTGGTCATATATGACCTCACTCCCCATTTCTTATCACCTTCTCCCCTCTGAGCCCTCCCTGATTTTCTAGGTGTTTTCCCTGGGGAAAACTGAAGGAGACAGGATCCCCTAAGATCACAGATTCTACCCAGAAGCACCTTTCTGCCTTTCTAAGGAAACCTGCTCTAAGATCCTATCTGCCTCCTAGAGCCAGCTATCAGGAGCCTGTAATCCTTCCTGTCAAGCATCTTCAAAACTAGCAAATCACGCTGGTTTTCAGCCTCAGGCGGGGCCTTAGCAACTGACTCCTAATTAAAATAAAGGGATGATGCTTTGCAGGACTACCATTTGAGGATTGTCTGTTGGCTGCAAGAACTCTGGACTACTATTGCTTTTGAGGTGTTAGGAGACTAATGATGATGCAGGAGCATCTCAGGACCTAAGCAGGCTCACCCTCATTACTTTCACTTCCAGTTTCTCCACCAGTGTTTTGCAGCTCTGGCTGTACATTAGAATCAGCTAGGGAAAAAAATGACTAATACATGGGACTTACACCAGCAGATTCAGATTGGTTCATTCAGATGCACTGATTGAGGCTTAGGCATTAGGGTTTTCTAAAATTCCCCAGGTGATTTTCATGTGTCCAAGGATGGTGGTAGGTCATTTAGTGGCAGGTCTGCATTCCAGCTGAAACAACTTTTCAGGCCAATTCCCTTGCTATCTAGTTGTAATTGTGGAGGACAGAGAGAATATAATGCTGTCTTGGGGCAGACATTCCCATCTGGGAAGGAAATTTACAAGAAAGGCCTACAGAAAAGGGACAGATCTCTTGGGACCAGATTGGAAGATTTTTCTGGGTTGTTCATTACTTTGTGGGGGAGGGGAAGTGACAGAAACACTAGAGATGATGTCATAGTCCTTAAAACACATTTCCTGTGTGTGAGTTCATTCCCTATCAGTTATCCCCCGTACTTTCAGTGAACACTTCAAATCTAAATCATTCCTTTTCTTTTGCTTTGGAGCAATTCCACAGGGTCAGGAGAGTCCTAGTTGGGCTGGTATCTTCCCCTCTTCTACTTGGTGTTTCCAAATGGGCAATTACCTCAAAGCACTTAGATCCAGAAGGTTATTTAATCAAACTATCATCTGAGTATCATGTTAATCCAAATGATCCCAGGAAGGACCCAGAATGTAATTCTAATGTTTTCTGGACCCTTGAGATCTAGAATAAATTTGTCTGCAAAATATGCACAATCTTCACATCTGGAATGGTAGCATGAGGAGCTCTGTAGACCAAATCATCAGGAAACAACGGTTGTTCAAAATTATTTTACAAGCCAACTGTTCAAAGTCCCAGGACACTATCCTAAGGCATATAAAAAAATGAAGCATTCAGGAAAATCTACTAAATCTCTGTAAGAAGTGAGATGTGTGGCATTTCAGCCATGACCCATTCATTCCCTCCCCTCCCCTCCTATCAGAGCAATGATTGAAGCTCCCATGTGGAACAGTATGGCCAAGAAAATGGGCCCTCTCTCCCTAGCTGATTCTAATGTACAGTCAGAGTTACAAAACACTGCAACCATGTGTGGTTGTGCACACCTGTAACCCCAGCACTTGGAAGATTGAAGGAGGAGGGTTACGATGAGTTTGAGGTCAGCCTGGGCTACATAGTGAGTTCAAAGCTAGCCAGAACTACATAGCAAGACCCTATATCAAAAACAAAAACAAAAACAAAAACAAAACAAAAATACAGAAAAGCAAAGGGAAAATTTTGAAAGCAACAGAAAAATAACACTTTGCAGACAAAGGAACCCTTGCTGCTCATCAGAAACAATGGAGGCAAGAAGACAATAAAAAGCTGTCAATCGAGAGTTTTATGTCCAACAAAACCATTGTTCAAAAATGATGGCAAAATAGATTAGCTGATAAGTCAAAACTCAGAGAATTTATTCCAGAAACCTAGCCCTATATGAATTACTAATAAAGGTTCTTCAGGCTAGATCTAAGCAGCCCTTGTGAACCCTCCCAAAACAAAAACAAAATGAACAAATGTAAGAAAATATAAAAATAAATATAAAATAATATTTCTCACATTGAATTAGTATAGATGCGAAATAGATTCTGATAAGCTAAAATGAATAGGAAAACAACGCAAAAAGTAAAGTGAAAAAATCATTAAAGGAATTAACGTATTATACTAGAAAATATTAATGCAAAAGAAAATATTAAAAGAGGAATGAAAAATAAGACATGACACAAAGAGAAACAAAAAGCAGTAGCTGTGCATCCATCATCACTAAACAAATCAGACTGGATACAAATCAATGTCCAACAGTACACATCCTGCTTAAGCATATGTGAAATATTTGTAAAATAAACAAGACTCAATAAAATTAAAAGAAAATCACACAAAGAATATTCTCTACACTGAAATAAAATTTGAAACTAGTAAGAAAGAAACTTGGAAAATTCACAAATATGTACAAATTAAACAACATACTCCAAAATATAAGTAAGCCAAAGAATATCTCAAGGGAAATTAGAAAATGCTTTTGGATGAATGAACACAATATAAAAAATCAAAAAGTGAAAGTTACTTTGAAAAAAAACAAAATTGTCAAAGCTTTAGCTAGACTGAAAAAGAAAGTGAGATTTACTAAGATAAGGAATAAAAGTGGGGATATTGCTACTTGGGAAGAAATTGAAAATCTGAATAGACTCCTAACAGCTAAAGAAATTAAATTAGAAATGGCAGCAGTAGCAGCAGTAACAACAACAAAAATACCCAGATCAATGCAATTAGGAATAAAAAAGTGAAATCACAAGGGACACTTTCAAAATTCAGATTAGTAACTATTTCCAAAATCTGCACTCCAATAAGTTGGAGAATCCAAAAGAAATAGATTCCTAGTAACAAAATTGAACCAAGAAGATGTAAAATTCCTGAATAATCTAATAACAAGTAATGAAATTGAGACAGTAATAAAAACCTGCCATTTAAGAAAAGTCCAGGGCCTAATGGATTCACTGCTGAAGTCTACCAGAGCTTCAGGGAAAATTTAACACTAATACTTCTCAAACTCTTTAATGAAATTGAAAGGGAAGTCATACTGCCAAATATATTCCTGAAAACTAGAATTACCCTTATTCTAAAATCAGACATGGACTCAACTAAAAAAGAAAATTATGGGTCAAATCTTTAACGAACCATAGACACAAAAATGCTCAAGAAAATACTGGTGAACAGAATACAAAATGTTATAAAGATCATACATTACGAACAAGTAAGCTCCATCCATGGAGTGCAAGGATGATTCAACATATGTAAATCAACAAATGTAGTACATCACATAAACAGAGGCAAGGACAAAAATCACAGGATCATCTCAACAGACACAGAAAAAGCCTTTGACAAAAATCCAACATCTATTCCTGATAAAAGCACTAAAGAAAATAAGCACAGAAGAACTTTATCTCAACCCAGTAAAATCCATTTATGACAAACCTACTGCCAACATCATATTAAATGAGGAAAAACTGAACGCTCTTCCTCTAAAACCAGGAGCAAGACAAAGATGTCCACTATCACCATCCTGTTCAACATAGTACTCAAAACTTTAGCTGGAGCAACCAAGCAAGAGAAAGAAGTAAAAGGGATATGTATAGGAAAGGGAAAAGTTAAACTATCCTTATTACATGACACGAAACATTCCACCAAAAAACTCCTAGAACTAATAAATTCAGAAAAGTAGCAAGATATAAAATCAACACACAAAAATCAATAACATTTCTGTATACAAATAATGAACCAAAAGAGAGAGAAACTAAGAAAACACTACTACTTACAAGAACATCAAGAAAAATTGTATTTAGAAATTCACCTAACCAAGGAAGTGGAAGAGCTCTATAACAAAAATCATAATACTTCAAAAAAGGAGATTGAGGGGCTGGGGATTTAGCTCAGTGGCATAAATGCCTGCCTTGCCAGCGCATGGTCGTGAGTTCGATTCCCAGTACCAATAAAAAAAAAAAGGAGATTGAAGAGAATATCAGAAAATGGAGATATCTTCTGTTCCTGGATAGGCACAACAAATACTGTCCAAATGGCTATACTACCAAAAGTGATATATAGATTTAATACAATCCTCATTAAAATACCAATAGTATTTCTCATAGAACTAGAAAAAACAATTCTGAAATTCATATGGAATCAGAAAAGATGAGATTAGTGAAAGTAACCTTCAGCAATAAGAGGAAAGCAAAAGGCGTCACAATCCCAGATTTTAAGTTACATTACAAAGTTACTGTGATAAACATGACATGTTTTTGGTGCAAAACCAGACAGGGGATCAACAGAACAGAATAGAGGATACAGAAACAACCCCAGGCACATTCTGTCATCTGATCTTTGACAAAAGGACCAAAAAAGTATGCTGGAGGAAAGATAGCCTAAATATTGCTGGAAAAACTGTACAAATGAAGAATATTGAATCTATACCCATATTGTTCATGTTGTATTAAAATACAGTAAAAGTGGATCAAAGATCTAGATATAAAAACAGAAATGCAATCTGTTAGGTGATAAAATGGGTAAAACTCATTTTACTCAGACTGCTTGTCTGCGTAGGCAAGGAATTTCTGAATAGAACCCCAGTTCACAAGAAATAATATAAAAAACCAACAGATTAGATTATGACAAAGTAAAAAACTTCTGCACAGTAAAGGAAGCAACCAACAGAGTAAAGAGACAAACGACAGAATGGGAAAAAAGATTTTACCAGCTGCTTCTTTGGCAGAGGACTAGTATCTAGAATATATAAAAAGGTTTAAAAATTAGACCCACCCCAAATAAAAGAGTCAACCAAAAATGAGCTCTTGAAATGAAAAGATGCTTCTCAGAAGTAAAATGGCCAATAAACACATGAAAAAATGTTCAATATCTCTGGCTACTAAATTAAAACAACACCGAGATTCCATCTTACTCCAGAAAGAATGGCTAATGTCAAGAAATCAAATAACAACCAATGCTGGTGAGGCCATGGGAAAAAGGAACGCTCCTCCATTGTTGGTGCGAATATAAACTAGTACCACCACTGTGAAAATCAGTATGGAGATTCCTCAAAAAATCACAATTAGAAATTTCATTTGATACAGCTATTCCCTTTCTAGGTATCTTCCTGAAAGAGTTAAAGACATCATGTTATGGTGATACATGCATACCAAGGTTATGGCTACTACCAATTTGTAATAGCTAAATCTTGGAAGTGGTCCATATATCCAACATATGAACAGATAAATTAAATATGGTAGTTACACACTATGAATATTACTATACCATAAAGAAGGTTGCATTTGAATCATTTGTAGGAAAATGGATGCACCTTGAGACCATAAAGTTAAGTGAAATAGATCAGACCACCTTAAGTATTGCATGGTTTTTCTTACCCCAATATAAATAATTTAAAAAGTGAAATAGAAACAGGAAGATAGATCTTTTGCAAATGGAAAGGGAACCAAGAGATGGCTGGAGGTGGGAAGGAGGGAAGGGGACATGGAGGTAAAAAGAATTAGGATGTGGTATGTATGTGTTCCACCTCTCTTAATGAGTGTAATCATTATTAACTGCAATCACGTACTAATAAAAATAGAAAAAATTTAAAATATTAAAATAAAGGTTGCAAGCATTTCCAAAAAAACAAAATAGTAAAGAATTCTATAAGACTAGCATTACCCTGATACTAAAATCAGACAAAGACATCTTAAGAAAAAATGATCTAGGGCCCAGCATCTCTTATGAATGTAGATGCAAACATTTTCAACAAACCACTAGCAAACCAAATGCATGCAAGAGGCTGTAAACCATGGCAAATATAATTTATTCCAAGAGTTCAAGTTTGGTTTAATGTCTGAAAATCAATTTTGTAGGTCATAGAATAAAAGACAAAAAGCCCATGGTCATCTCAAAGGCCAAAAAAAAAAAAAAAAGAGCACTTGACAAAATTTCAAGCTTTCTCATGACAAAGCACAAATCAGACTTAGATTAGAATGAATTTCAACTTGATAAAAATCTATGAACACTCCAGAGCTGGCATCAGACTTACAGTGAATGACTAATACTTTCCCCTTAAGATTAGGAAAAAGAAAAATACATATGCCCATTCTTGCCACTTCTATTGAATACTGTACTATGTTGGAGGTTCTGGTCAGAGAAATTAGGGAAGAAAATGAAAACAGCCATCTAGATTTGAAAAAAGTAAAAATGTCTCTATAGATGGCATGATTTATATAGTGAAATTTCTAAGGAATCTTAAAAAGAGAACTAATAAGTGAGCCCACCAAACTGCAGAGTATAACAATATAAAAATAAATTACATTTCTATACATTACCAATGAGCAGTCTGAAAATAAAATTAAGAAAATACTTCCATTTAAATGGCATTAAAGGAATAATAGATTTAACAGAAGTACAAAACTTAGTTTCTGAAAACTACAATACTTAATTGAAAGAAATGAAAGAAGACCTAAATAAGAAAAATATTCCACATTCATGGGTCAAAAAATAGTAAAGATAACAATACTACACAAATCAATGTACACATTTAATGCAATCCCCATCATAACTTGTGCTGGGTTCCTTGCAAAACTTGACAAGCTGGCTTCTTTGCAAAAATTAAAATTCCCAGGGATATTCTAGCCAAAAATATATGACAAAAGTTGGAAATTTACACTTTCCTGATCAAAACTCACTATAAAGCTACAGTAACTAAGAAAGTGTGGCACTGGCATAAGGATATATATGTATATATATAACAAAATAACAAAAATAAGCCCTCACAACATTAATGGTAAACTGACTTTTTTTCTAAGATAATTCAAAAGTGGAAAGAATAGTATTTCTGAAAAATGAGTCAGATGAATGAAGTTGGGTCCCTACCTTGCTCAATATACAAAAATTAAAATGACTGAACAACAAATATAACAACAAAAACTATAAAATACCAAGAAGAAGTAAAACATAAATCTCCATGTTGTTTGTCTTAGTTACTTTTTTGTTGCTGGAACAAAATACCCAACACCAATGAATTAAAGGACGAGAGATTTATTTTGGCTCACAGTCTTTAGAAGTTTCAGTCTACAGTCAGCTTGCTTCAAGATAGGGCAACACAGCAAAGGGTATGGCAAAGGAGAGACAGCTCATGCCATGGCAGCAGGAAGCAGAGAGAGAGATATCAAAGGAGGGGAGGGAGAGAAACACTTCCAGGCCACGCTCACAGACACTCACCTCCTCAGACCATATGTCACCTCCCAACATCACATTTAGCTATATACTCATCAGTGGGCTGATCCACTGATGAATATCATGTTTCCATGATCCAATTACCACCCAAAAGCCCCACATATGAGTACACAGGCTTTGGGGGGAAACTAGATATAACACATAACAGTGTTGAATTATGCAATAAGTTCTTAGATGCAACACCAAAAGAAACAAAGAAAAATAAATCTGACATAATAAAAATTTAAAATTTTTATGCTTCAAAGGGTTCCATCAAGAAAGTGAAAAAGTGACACACAGATTGGAAAAAATATTTAAAAATCACTAGTAAAGGACTCATGTCTAGACTATACACACAAACTTTACAACTTAATAATAAAAAGACAACTCAATTAATAATAGGCAAAAGGCTGGGTGTGGTGGCACATACCTATAATCCCAGCACTTGGGAGGCTGAAGCATTAGGATAGCTGTGAGTTCAAGGCCAGCCTCGACTACATAGTGAGTTCAAGGGCAGCCTGAACTACACAGTGAGACTCTATCTCAAAACAAAACAAACAAAAAATAGGCAAAAGGTCTGAACAAATATTTCCCTAGAGTAGT